>CM038141.1:235792000-235987989 GCA_021437245.1 Aegilops speltoides
CAAATTGAAATTTGGGATGTTACAAATGCTCACACGAAAGATAAGAATTGAAACCCGAAGAGAGCATCATGAAACATATGATAAACACATTTAAGTCTAACATAATTCCTATGCATAGGAATTTTATATGCAAACAAATTCAAGAAAAGAAACATCTAACATATGCAAAGAAGAGGAATAAAACATTGACGATCTCAACATAACGAGAGGTAGTTAGTTAACATAAAAATTTCTACAATCATATTTTCCTCTCTCATAATAATTCCATGTAGGATCATAATCAAATTCAACAATATAATGATCACATAAAATGTACTTTTTATGATCCAAATGCATGCAAAGTTGACACTCTTCCAAAATATTGGGATTATCATCAAATAAAGTCATGACCTCTCCAAGCCCACTTTTATCAAAAATTTCGTAAGATTGATCATTCTCCAAAGTAGTGGGATCATTATTACCTAGAGTTGACACTCTTCCAAACTCTAACGCCCACGATGCAGCTATATCTCCCACGTGTCGAGGCACGAATTAGAGGCATAACCGCATTGTGGTTGTTTTGCAAGAAGGGTCAACTTCACACAATCCCATGTAATGAACTAGAAAGGGATAAAGAGTTGGCTTACAATCGCCACTTCACACAAGTACTTAAATAAACCATACATCATTCAGAGTACACACATAGTCCGACTATGGACGAAGCCAAAAGAAAAGAAGATAACCCAACTGCTAGATCCCCGATCGTCCCAACTGGGCTCCACTACTGATCAACATGAAACAAAACATAGCATCGACCAAGATCTTCGTTGAGCTCCCATCCAAGCTCGGTTGTGTCACCTGCACTGGTATCATCGGCACCTGCAACTATTGTGATAGTATCTGGTGAGTCACGATGACTCAACAATCTCAGAACCCGCAAGATCAAGACTATTTAAGCTTATGGGTAGGAAGTGGTAATGAGGTGGAGTTGCAGCAAGCACTAAGCAAATATGGTGGCTAACATACACAAATAAGAGCGAGAAGAGAAGCAACAGAACGGTCGAGAAGCTAGAAGTGATCCTGAAGCTACTTACGCACAATCATAACACAAAGACCGTGTTCACTTTCCGGACTCCGCCGAAAAGAGACCATCATGGCTACACACGCGGTTGATGCATTTTAATTAAGTCAAGTGTCAAGTTCTCTACAACCGGATATTAACAAATTCCCATCTGCCACATAACCACGGGCACGGCTCTCAAAAGTTTATACCCTGCAGGGGTGTCCCAACTTAGCCCATCACAAGCTCTCACGGTCAACGAAGGATATTCCTTCTCCCAGGTAAACCCGACCAGTCTCGGAATCCCGGTTTACAAGACATTTCGACAATGGTAAAACAAGACCAGCAAGACAACCTGACTGTGCCGACAAATCCCAATAGGAGCTGCACATATCTCGTTCTCAGGGAACAACGGATGAGCAATCCGTACAACTAAAACCAGACCTCAAGTTTCCTTGAGGGGGAGCTGCAAAGGGCTCTAGATTGGACCAACACTCGGAGGAGCACTAGCCCGGGGGGGGGGGGAGTTAAAATAAAGATGACCCTTGAGTCTGCAGAACCCAAGGGAAAAAGGCTTAGGTGGCAAATGTTAAAACCAATGTTGGGTCTTGCTGGAGGAGTTTTATGCAAAGCGAACTGTGAAGGGGGTCCCATAAATCACCCAACCGCGTAAGGAACGCAAAATCAAGGAACATAACACCGGTATGACGGAAACTAGGGCGGCAAGAGTGGAACAAAACACCAGGCATAGGGCCGAGCCTTCCACCCTTTACCAAGTATATAGATGCATTAATGAAATAAGAGAATATTGTGAGATCCCAACATAATCCAGATCCAAAATGGAGCAAGCTTCAACTTCACCTGCAACTAACAACGCTATAAGAGGGGCTGAGCAAAGCGGTAACATAGCCAAGCAACGGTTTGCTAGGAAGGGTGAAAAGGTTAGAGGCTGACATGGCAATATGGGAGGCATGGTAAACAAGTGATAGGTAGCACAACATAGCGATAGGACGAAGCAACTAGCAAGCAAAGATAGAAGTGATATCGAGGGTAATGGTCATCTTGCCTGAGATCCCGCAAGGAAGAAGAACGAGTCCATGAAGAAGACAAACGGACATAGTCGAACGAATCCTCACAACTCCGGAACGAAACCGAAGCTAACGAGAGAAGCAAACCGGAAAGAAACAAACAACATGGTAAGCACACAAGCATAAACATGGCATGATGCACATTCAAGTATGATGCATGTCCGGTTTAAATATGCATGGCATGGCAAAGTGCAACAAACAACACTACAAGTTAAGTGGAGCTCAATATGCAACGAGTTGCATATTGACGAAACACCACATCAATTATTTAGTTCTCTCTCGTTTAGGAACACAACAATATTACATGTTGTTATAAACATGGCAAGAGGTGAAACATAATTAAACTACCTATCTAGGCAAGTTTAAGTGAGGCCGGAAACAACAAACAACAATTCCGGAAAATCCCCATGTGCATAATTTGAGTTTGGTACTATTCTGCCCTAAACCATATTTTAATTTTGTTGAACAATAAAACAAAGTGCACCAAGTTAATCTATGCATTTTTCCACCCCATTTACATATAAAGTTTATTAAAATTGGAGCTACAGTTAATTAGTTATGAAATAAAGCATTTTAGCATGGCATTTAAGCAAATTAATGCAAACAGCAAGTTAAACATTTTAAACATGGATGAGAGTAGCATATTATGAAACTAGATGTAATTCTAAGCATTTTACATGTATAAAGTTTTTACATATGATGCATGGTTATTTAGTTATTAAACGCATGAAGTATGAGGGGTTTTCTGCAAATCTGTAAATCACTGGATAATGCTAAAATCGCAGATCTGAAAAAATACTGCACTGGGCCGAATCTGGCTGGCCCGATAGGTGAAAAAACAAAAGGAGGGGTGCTGGGGGTGAAGATGAGGCTGACGCTGTGCTCGGTCAACGCGGGCACTGGAGGCATCGCCCCCCTGGTTCGAAGCAGAGGCGAGGCGCTGACCTCGAACGATGATGGCGGCAGCAGGAACTCTGACCGGCGAGGGTGCGTCTTCGGGGAGGCGGAGAGGAAGGTCGGCGAGAGGTGCTGCTGGGCCTTGGGTCATGGGCTGGGCGGCTGCTCGAGCAGTTCGAGCGGGCGACGGCGCAGGTGTCCTCCTCCTCTGTTCGAAGCAGAGGATGGACTAGGCAGGTCGGGTGTAGAGGAGGCCGGGACGAGCGGGACGCGGCGGCAGGTGATGGCTTGGCGACGGAGGAAGGAGGTCCAGCAGAGACCCGAGGGCGCAGGGCGTCGGCTTGGCCTAGGTCAGAGAGGCCATGACGTCGGTGGAGCTCCGTTCTGACGTAGCCCGCGGGCGGAGACAAGGCGGGGTCCTTGTTCAGAGAGATAGAGATGTGAGAGGAGGGACTAGAAAGCAGGGAAGGGGAAGGAAGGAGCGACGCGGGGGCTCATCTGATGGTTCGGTCGGCCGGTGACGAGGCGGACGAGGAGGGCGGCTAGCGTCCTCAGGGTCCTCGTTGGAGGAGGAGCTTGGGTCGGCTGGGGCCCCGGGCACGAGCGTTCCCGCTCGGGAGGAGCTGCTGTGGTCGTGGACGAAGGCGGCTGCGCTGCTGCGGCTTGGGTGGAGGAGAGGCGCGGGGCTCGGGGAAGGAGCACGGTGCAGGGGCTCGTCCTGCTGGTGGTGCTCCACAGCGGAGGGAGCTCCGGTGGTGCTGCTGCTTGCGGCGGCGCGCGGGAATCAGAAGAGGTTGCGGGCTCGAGCGTGGAATGGATATAGAGGAAGGTGGAGGCTCGTTGGTGGGTGGAGGAAAACGATGAGAAGGGGGATCCCGAGGGGGATTTGGTGGAGTGGCGGCGGCGATGAGATGGATGGGACAGCCTGCCTAAAATCTAGGGTTAGGCTGCTTACGTAGCAGGTAGCATCATGTTAGGGTTAACTTGGTCCATCCGATCGTAATTGGGCAGTCGGGAAAAAATAGGTAGGTAGTCCAAACAAGAAAACGGAGATGTTTTATAGATGTTAGGGGATGATGTGAATGCAACGGTAATGACTAAGCGGTTCGGGTTCGGGGAATGTTTCGGACGCACGCAAGGGGGTTGCGAGGTGGCAAGAGAGGTTCGGTGGTCACGGTCAAGAGGGAAGCAAAAACCCGATTGGTCTTGGAGCGGTCAACGAAAGCAAGGGGGACGCGGCAACTACGAACGGGTTCAAGCTTTATGAAAATACGCAGATGCAATTCACATGATGCTATGAGATGAGATGCATGACATGAACAAAATGCAAAACAAAAGACAAAAACCCAACCCCGAAGGAAATACTATATCACATAGCCGGAATTGGCAAGAGTTGGAGTTACAATTATGGAAAGTTATATCCGGGGTTTTACAACACTCCACCACTACAAGAGGATCTCGTCCCGAGATCTAGGATGGCACCGGAGAGAAACGGAAGAGGAAGAGAAGACGTAAAATTAAGTAGCTTCTTTGACAAACAAGTGAAACCACGATCCTTGAGAGGTTGAAATACTTGAAATAATGAATACAACGGAGACGAACAAGATTGCAAACACTCCGTTAGCAACGAGAAACAAGGAACACTACGAGAACCTTGTAGGGAAAGACATATGAAAATGTTTGCAATGGACAAGAAGTACATGGAAGCATTCCAGTTGAAACGAGATGTACAAGGAACGTTAAAGAACAATTACAACGACACTCCAGTTGGAAATGGAAGGAATAGAATATGAACTTGGCAGAATGAAAGCACTTGAATGAGACTCTGGTTAAAAGAGGAATGATAGACACAACCCTCCGGTTAAATGGATAAGCATGGAAAAGAACATGATCTTGACAAAACAAGATGATGAGTGAAGAGAGCAACATCACAATGCCTCCGGAAGAAAGAATAGAAGATAGATCATTGGAATAACAGAATGGAGAAGAAAATGCCAACTTCTTCCATAAATGAGCTTGGAAAGACCCTTGCAAAGAAGAATTGAACGGAGTTGTTGGAAAATCAACAACGAAAAGTACAAGCTTGTTGTGGGCTTATGGCAAACATCTCAAAATGATGAGGTGACAACCGGCCACTAACAAAAACAATTGATTGGTTGAGATCAATGAAGATAAGAGAAACTTCTTTCACCAAGAGGATAACTGGAGAACTTGGGTCATTGATAAGCACCACAATAGCAACATTCCTTAGGGAAGGCTTTAGGTGAAATATAACCCAAGATAACTCCAATGTAGAGATTGATGGGTTGCAAAGGATGTCCTGAACAACGAGAAAATGATGGGTTTAAATATCTCATTCTTAACAACTTGCGAATCATGAAACACGAAGTGAAATTGTCAAGAATGACACAAGACCACCTCAAATGATAAGGTAGAAAGAATTGCACTACGAAATGCAAGATGAAGAATGCTTGAACTCCTCAAAACAAGACATGTGTTGAACACCATGTTTATTATAGAGTATAGCTTGGCGGATCATACTTCGAGAGAAATCTTGAAGAAGACTTGAAGAATGAAAAGAATCCTTGACAAACCACCATGTAGAGTCTCCATGAAAAACTCTGGTAATAAAAGGATGATAGAAAGAAAGAGAAGTTGAAAACGCCGGGTGAAGCCTTGCGATAATTTAGATGGAGCTTCGCGACGAGATAAAGCGGAAAACTTGGAACTACAGAAAAGAAAAGATGAAGCACCTCGAACCAACAAAATGACATGATGAACAACTCTTGAAAGAAGAAACTAGATCACTTGGATGAAAACAATAATAAGAATTACGTTATACGTATCCTTCACCAATTTAAATTGATGACAAGCAACGGATTTGGCATGCTACTTATTCTCGTAGAAAGGATTAAGAGAGATATAACGTAAACTTGGGAAAAAATTCAACAAACCACTGGTAGGATTTGGAAAGAACGAATTAATTGATATGATAAACAAGGAAGAGAACTCTTGAACGAACCACCGTAAGAATTGAAAATGAAAGTAGCAAAGGCACAATTCACCGGGAAGAATTGGAAAACGAATGAAGATACTTGAGGGGATTTAGATACATGAGAACGAAGAGATCATGAACTGATTAGAGGATATTTGAGCGATGCACCGGTTAGATTTGGAGAACGATAGATACACACTGAGAATGAAGAATTATGACATGATGGCCTTCGGAGGAAAGAAATGGAAACAACTCATGAAATGCTCCGAATGGTAAGAAAAGTATTGTCACAATAAAAAACAATTATGAGGACGGCCTGAAGCTAGAACCGTGAATCTTTGAGAAAATGGAGCAAGATTTAAGAGAAATCCTTCTTCGGTCTTCAAATGTTGAGAATGATGATGAGAACCACCATGAATTGTTGAGACACTCCAGAATGAAAATTAGAAAGGTTGAACCAATGACGAAAGAATTTGAAATATCTTGGAGAAAGACATTTGACTGATGATAATTCATTCTTACGTAAACTTTGCAATGAATTTGAGAATGGCTCCGGGAAAATTAGAAGAGTCAGGTAAGATCCTGGGAAAAGACCTGTGGGTTAGGTCACACTCAAAAGGAAACACCGTTGAACTATTGATTGAAAAGGGGGGGATTGCACCAGTTGAATTAAATGGCCTGAATGAGATAACAACCTCGAAATAATTTGAACGGATTGAGAAGGGAAACGCAAGTCTTGTGAGATATCTTCAGCACTCTAGAACAAGTGAATAGAGAGAAGTGAAAGATTAAGAGGTGCGCCGGCATGAGAAAGCATTTGACACGAGGAAAAGAATATGATCAACACTGAAAGCTTGAATTGGATCCACCGGAGAAGAAAATAGAACGGAGGATGATGAACCTGAAACTCCTGGCCGACTTCATGATAATCACCGGGTAAGAACATTGATTGGAAAAAAATTGAAGAGACTTCACACGATAAAATGGATAGTTGACTTAGTATCTCTGAATCCTTGAAGAAAAAGGGGTGGGAGGGCTGGTAAACGAAGGCAACTTGCGGCAGATGGAATGAATACCGTTGATAAAACTTAGAATTGATCTTGCGGATGTTGAAATGATCAGATCCACTTGAAGAGAAGCACGCCGGTAGGAAAAGAATTAACTTGACAACCTCGATGATCAAGAAGGATAAGTATTCAAATAGCAATATGAGAACACCATTTATGAATGGTATGGATTCAACATTTGACTTCGAAGCAACTCGAATACCACAAATAAAACAAAACAAAGGATTTGGCTTGCAGAATAAGCTTGAACAAACATATGATAGGGATTTCGTTCGAAGTTTTCGTGGTGGGGCCCACACGGGCTCGATCGTACAACACGATCATGTACAAGGCAGTGCACATGACATACGAAGTGTCCCCGAACCAGCATAGCCAAGGGCTCTTTAAGACACAACAAGACCACTGTAAAAACAGCCGTGGATAGGCGGGCCACTAGACATCGAACCCCAATCTCATATCATGCATCTGTCGGAAAGAAAAACTAGAGCTACTTGAATTCCCACCTATAAAACTCCTGAAACTTTCTGGTTATGCAATCTGGTGTTGGGGATACAGGGGAAGCAATATATCTCACCCAAACTAACAATCCCTACATCCAGTTGTATCCATCCGTCAACACATAACCAAGAAAACTCCGGAAATCGTGTACCTTGCTACCTCTTGAGCACTGCGTTGGATTTCCCCGAAGAGGAGAGGATGATGCAGCAAAGTAGCGTAAGTATTTCCCTCAGTTTTTGAGAATCAAGGTGTCAATCGAGTAGGAGACCACGCACAAGTCCCTCGTACCTACACAAAACGATAGCTACTCGCAACCAACGCGATTAGGGGTTGTCAATCCCTTCACGGTCACGCATCTGAGGTGAGATCGATAAAGATGATAAATAATATTTTTGGTATTTTTGGTATATAGATGCAAAGTGAAAAGTAAAAGGCAAAGTAAAAACAAAGCAAGTAATAAAGTAATGGAGATTGATATGATGAGAATAGACCGGGGCCATAGGTTTCACTAGTGGCTTCTCTCAAGAGCATAGATATTCTACGGTGGGTGAACAAATTATGTTGAGCAATTGATGAAATTGAGCATAGTTATTAGTATATCTAGGTAATGATCATGTATATAGGCATCACGTCCAAGACAAGTAGATCGAACGATTACGCATCTACTACTATTACTCCACTCATCGACCGCTATCCAAAGCATGCATCTAGAGTATTAAGTTAAAAACAGAGTAATGCCTTAAGCAAGATGACATGATGTAGAGGATAAATTCATGCAATATGATAAAACCCCATCTTGTTATCCTCGATGGCAACAATACAATCGTGCCTTGCTGCCCTTCCACCTTTGGGAAAGGACACCGCAAGATTGAACCCAAAGCTAAGCACTTCTCCCATTGCAAGAACTACCAATCTAGTTGGCCAAACCAAAAGGATAATTCGAAGAGACTTGCAAAGATAACTCAATCATACATAAAAGAATTCAGAGAAGATTCAAATATTATTCATAGATAAGTTGGATCATAAACCCACAATTTATTGGTCTCAACAAACACACCGCAAAAACAAGATTACATCGAATAGATCTCCACGAGAGAGGGGGAGAACATTGTATTGAGATCCAAAAAAGAGAGAAGAAGCCATCTAGCTACTAGCTATGGACCCGAAGGTCTGAAGTAAACTACTCACACTTCATCGGAGGGGCTATGGTGTTGATGTAGAAGCCCTCAGTGGTGGATGCCCCCTACGGCGGAGCTCCGGAACAGGTCCCAAGATGGGATCTCGCGGATACAGAAGGTTGCGGCGGTGGAATTAGGTTTTCGGCTCCTCGTCTGATCGTTTGGGGATACGTAGGTATATATAGGAGGAAGGAGTACGTCGGTGGAGCAACAGGGGGGCCCACGAGGCACGGGGCGCGCCCTAGGGGGTGGGGCGTGCCCTAGGGGGGAGCCCCCACCCTCGTGACCGCCTCTTTTGTTCCTTGGAGCAGGGTCCAAGTCTCCTGGATCACGTGCGGTGAGAAAATCACGTTCCCGAAGGTTTCATTCCGTTTGGACTCCGTTTGATATTCCATTTCTTCGAAACACTGAAATAGAAGAAAAAACAATTCTGGGCTGGGCCTCCGGTTAATAGGTTAGTCCCAAAAATAATATAAAAGTGGAAAAAAAGCCCAATATAGTCCAAAACAGTAGATAAAGTAGCATGGAGCAATCAAAAATTATAGATACGTTGGAGACGTATCATACCTCAACCTTCGAAAAGCATCTATTATACGAGCTATGGCAATACTCCCAAACTCCCCAGTACTGGGTGGCGTCGAGGTTATCTCACCAACAAATACATAAAAGAGATTTTCGATGTCGGCAAAACTCGGGTATTCCAGAACTGCAACGATAAAATTATGATGACAACACCTTAGAGCTCAACTCCCTGGGACACTGCCACAACCCCTAAATGTCAAGAGGCACCAAGAACAATGTTCTCATCATAAGAATATCGGAACAATCCCAAGATACCCGCGTGATCCTAAATTTTTTTTAGTGAAATTTGAGGAGAGGAAAGTCAAAACATCTACGTCAGGAGACCTCACCAGAGCGATGAAGGGACTCAGAAGTAAAATGAATCCTACTCTCCGATATATATAATCCTAAGACTCAAAACATTTTTGTTCTAGACTCAACAACGTCTGTGATTCGATCAAGCAGGGGGCTCCTAAGTCAGGGATGGCTCTGATACCAACTTGTAACGCCCACGATGCGGCTATATCTCCCACGTGTCGAGGCATGAATTAGATGGATAACCGCATTGTGGTTGTTTCGCAAGAAGGGTCATCTTCACACAATCCCATGTAATGAACAAGAAAGGGATAAAGAGTTGGCTTACAATCGCCACTTCACACAAGTATTTAAATAAACCATACATCATTCAGAGTACACACATAGTCCGACTATGGACGAAGCCAAAAGAAAAGAAGATAACCCAACTGCTAGATCCCCGATCGTCCCAACTGGGCTCCACTACTGATCAACATGAAACAAAACATAGCATTGACTAAGATCTTTGTTGAGCTCCCATATGAGCTCGGTTGTGTCACCTGCACTGGTATCATTGGCACCTGCAACTGTTGTGATAGTATCTGGTGAGTCACGAGGACTCAGCAATCTCAAAACCCGTGAGATCAAGACTATTTAAGCTTATGGGTAGGAAGTGGTAATGAGGTGGAGTTGCAGCAAGAACTAAGCAAATATGGTGGCTAACATACGCAAATAAGAGCAAGAAGAGAAGCAACGGAACGGTCGAGAAGCTAGAAGTGATCGAGAAGTGATCCTGAAGCTACTTACGCACAATCATAACACAAAGACCGTGTTCACTTTCCGGACTCCGCCGAAAAGAGACCATCACGGCTACACACGTGGTTGATGCATTTTAATTAAGACAAGTCTCAAGTTCTCTACAACCAGATATTAACAAATTCCCATCTGCCACATAACCGCGGGCACGGCTCTCGAAAGTTTATACCCTGCAGGGGTGTCCCGACTTAGCCCATCACAAGCTCTCACGGTCAACGAAGGATATTCATTCTCCCAGGAAGACCCGATCAGTTTCGGAATCCCGGTTTACAAGACATTTCGACAATGGTAAAACAGGACCAGCAAGACCACCCGACTGTGCCGACAAATCCCGATAGGAGCTGCACATATCTCGTTCTCAGGGCACAACGGATGAGCAATCCGTACAACTAAAACCAGACCTCAAGTTTCCTCGAGGGGGCGCTGCAAAGGGCTCTAGTTTGGACCAACACTCGGAGAAGCACTGGCCCGGGGTGTTAAAATAAAGATGACCCTTGAGTCTGCAGAACCCAAGGGAAAAAGGCTTAGGTGGCAAATGTTAAAACCAATGTTGGGCCTTGCTGGAGGAGTTTTATTCAAAGCGAACTATGAAGGGGGTCCCATAAATCACCCAACCGCGTAAGGAACGCAAAATCAAGGAACATAACACCGGTATGACGGAAACTAGGGCGGCCAGAGTGGAACAAAACACCAGGCATAAGGCCGAGCCTTCCACCCTTTACCAAGTATATAGATGCATTAATTAAATAAGAGAATATTGTGATTTCCCAACATAATCCGGATCCAACATGGAGCAATCTTCAACTTCACCTGCAACTAACAACTCTATAAGAGGGGCTGAGCAAAGCGGTAACATAGCCAAGCAACGGTTTGCTAGGGAGGGTGAAAAGGTTAGAGGTTGACATGGCAATATGGGAGGCATGGTAAACAAGTGATAGGTAGCGCAGCATAGCGATAGGACGAAGCAACTAGCAAGCAAAGATAGAAGTGATATCGAGGGTAATGGTCATCTTTCCTGAGATCCCGCAAGGAAGAAGAACGAGTCCATGAAGAAGACAAACGGATATAGTCGAACGAATCCTCACAACTCCGGAACGAAACTGAAGCTAACGAGAGAAGCAAACTGGAAAGAAACAAACAACATGGTTGAGGGAGTCCTGGACTAGGGGGTGTCCGGATAGCCGAACTATCATCATTGGCCGGACTCCAAGACTATGAAGATACAAGATTGAAGACTTCGTCCCGTGCCCGGATGGGACTTTCCTTGGCGTGGAAGGCAAGCTTGACGATACGGATATGTAGATCTCCTACCATTGTAACCGACTCTGTGTAACCCTAGCCCTCTCTGGTGTCTATATAAACCGGAGGGTTTTAGTCCATAGGACGAACAACAATCATACCATAGGCTAGCTTCTAGGGTTTAGCCTCCTTGATCTCGTGGTAGATCCACTCTTGTACTACCCATATCATCAATATCAATCAAGCAGGAGTAGGGTTTTACCTCCATCGAGAGGGCCCAAACCTGGGTAAAAACATCGTGTCCCTTGTCTCCTGTTACCATCCGCCTAGACGCACAGTTCGGGACCCCCTACCCGTGATCCACCGGTTTTGACACCGACATTGGTGCTTTCATTGGGAGTTCCTCTCTGTCATCACCTATAGGCCCGATGGCTCCTTCGATCATCAACAACAACGCGGTCTAGGGTGAGACTTTTCTCCCCGGACAGATCTTCGCATTCGGCGGCTTTGCACTGCGGGCCAATTCGCTTGGCCATCTGGAGCAGATTGAAAGCTACGCCCCAGGCCATCAGGTCAGATTTGGGAGTTTGAACTATACGGCCGACATCCGCGGACTTGATCTTCAACGGATTCGAGCCACAGCCGAGCGCGCCACACTGTCACGATCGGCATGACCTAGCTCTGCTGCCGGACAGTGCCCTGGAGGCCGCACAAGAGTCCGCTCCAACCCTTAACTCGGAGCCAACTGCGCCGATCGAGGATGGGTGGCTTGACACCGCCTCGGAGGCTGCTACCTCTACGGCGATAGAGCTGAATACCGACCCTGTCCCTTGTGAAGCTCGTGACTCCGAGGTGCCGGACTCCTCGCCGGACTCTGAACCTCCCGCGCCCCTACCAATCGAATCTGATTGGGCGCCGATCATGGAGTTCACTACTGCGGACATCTTTTAGCACTCGCCTTTTGGCGACATCCTGAATTCGCTAAAGTATATCTCGTTATCAGGGGAGCCCTGGCCAGACTGCAGTCAGGACGGTTGGGATGCAGACGACGAAGAAATTGAAAGCCCGCCCACCACCCACTTTGTAGCAACTGTCGACGACCTAACCGACATGCTAGACTTCGAATCCGAGGACATCGACGGTATGGACGATGATGCCGGAGACGACCAAGAACCAGCGCCTACGGGGCAGTGGAAAGCCACCTCTTCATACGACATATACATGGTGGACATCCCAAATGATGGGAATGGCGAAGGAACAGCGGAGGAAGACCCCTCCAAGAAACAGCCTAAGCGTCGGTGTCAGCGGCGCCGCTCTAAATCCCGCCACAGCAAGAATGGAGATTCCGGCACTAGAGACAACAACACCCCGAACAATGCCGAAGATAACCCCCTCCAGCAAGATTCAGCACAGGAGGATGAAGAAGCCAGCCCTCATGAGAGAGCGACAGACGAAGAGGTAGAGGACGATAATTACATGCCTCCCTCCGGAGACGAGGCAAGCCTCGACGACAACGAATTCGTCGTGCCTGAGGATCCCGTCGAACAAGAGCGTTTCAAACGCAGGCTTATGGCCACGGCAAGCAGCCTCAAGAAAAAGCAGCAACAACTTAGAGCTAACCAAGATTTGCTAGCCGACAGATGGACTGAAGTCCTTGCGGCCGAAGAGTATGAACTCGAACGCCCCTCCAAAAGCTACCCCAAACGCAAACTGCTGCCCCGATTAGAGGAGGAAGCATATAAACCTACATCACCAGCACACAATACGGCTGACCGGCCACCTCGTGGCCAAGACAGAGAGGCCTCTAGACCCTCCACTAAAGTCGTACCCCGGCATCTCTCGAAAAGTACAAAGCCACGGGGGAATGCGACGGACTTGCGAGACATATTGGAGGATAAGGCAACACAATCAAGATCGATCTACGGATCGCGCGGGCGCCCCACAATACGCGACGATGACCGTCGCGCCGGATACAGCAACTCCAGCCGGGCCAAACATAGTAGACAAAGCTCGCTTGAGCTACGTCGTGATATAGCCAAATATAGAGGCGCCGCACACCCACTATGCTTCACAGATGAAGTAATGGATCATCAAATCCCTGAAGGGTTCAAACCCGTGAACATTGAATCCTACGATGGCACAACAGACCCCGCGGTTTGGATCGAAGACTATCTCCTTCATATCCGCATGTCCCGCGGTGATGATCTTCACGCCATCAAATACCTCCCACTCAAGCTTAAAGGACCAGCTCGGCATTGGCTTAACAGCTTGCCAGCAGAATCAATTGGGTGTTGGGAGGACCTGGAAGCCGCATTCCTTGATAACTTCCAGGGCACATATGTGCGACCACCAGACGCTGATGACCTAAGCCACATAATTTAGTAGCGAGACGAATCGGCCAGACAATTCTAGACACGGTTCTTAACCAAGAAAAATCAAATCGTCGACTGTCCGGATGCAGAGGCCCTTGCAGCCTTCAAACACAATATCCACGACGAGTGGCTTGCCCGGCACCTAGGATAGGAAAAGCCGAAATCCATGGCAGCCCTCACATCACTCATGACCCGCTTCTGCGCGGGAGAGGATAGCTGGCTAGCCCGCAGTAAAAACCTCAACAAAAATCCTGGCAGTCCGGATACCAATGACTGCAATGGCAGGTCACGTCACAACAAGCACAAACGCCGCATTCACGGCGATAATACTGAGGATACGGCAGTCAACGCCGGATTCAGTGGCTCTAAACCCGGTCAGCGGAAAAAGCCATTCAAAAGAACTACTCTGGGTCCATCCAATTTGGACCGAATACTCGACCGCTCTGTCAGGACCCCGACTCAATGCCACATCGATCTAGCATGTAACACCTCATATCACTTTGCGGCCTCACGCACGGTATTCCCACGGGTGTCGCCTTACCTTTGCACGGGACCATTTGTGCCTTTTGGCACACGTATATGATAGTGTCGCTAGCATCCATATGATAAGGAGCCCGGGCTGACATGGCTAGTCGTAAACCCAAAGTGGCAAAAACTTACTGGGACATGCATCCATGACCCAAAGATCGAACGTGTCGGTCATCGCGAGTGAATCCAGGCTGTAGCACGGGCTAGCAGGACTCGTGAACTGGGCTGTAGCGGCTAACAGACTTGGTATTCATCGCGTGACATTTCCCGAAGGACGAGACAGAACGAAGAAGGACACATGCCGCCAGCCTATGTGTTCGGGAGCGGTAGCAAGCTACCATGGCTCGAAGGAAGCACTAGGAGACATTTCCGTAAGAGAGGCTACTAAGGATAGACAACTAGATAGTCAGATCCCACACATACCAAGCATTTCAATAACATACACACAATATGCTCGATATGTGCAAATACAACATGCATCACAACATGACTCTACAACTCAAGTATGTATTCATTAGGCTCCGAGGAGCGAGATATTACAAACAGGGGTCTCATGACCCAACATTCAGAGCATACAAATCAAAGCACGAAGCGAAGCTTAACATGTCCGAGTACGCATAACTATAAATGGAAAAGGCCGAGAAGCGACTATCTACTAGATCTGCGCCGAGGGCACAAGATCGTAGCTGAGGTAACAAGCTAAACGTCAAGTCCACGTGGAACTACTAGCGAGATCAAGACTCTCTCAAAAAACATAAAATAGGCAAACGTGAGTACAAATGTACCCGCAAGACTTACATCGAACTAACTACATATGCATCATTATCAACAAAGGGATGGTGGGGTTTAAGCTGCAGACAAGCCAGCTTTGACTCGATGGCTATCCTAAACTACATTGCAAGTAACTCTTTTGAGGTGGCGCAGACGAGTCCACATATTCACCATATCAATACACCACTATGGAACCGCTCCCGTCTCCCTATGAGAACGCCATCCATAGCACTCACGCTTATCTTGCGTATTATAGGGTATCCACTTTCACTTGTCTATGAACTATTATAAGCAACCCAGAAGTCCTTTACCGCGGACACGGCTATTCGAATAGATGATGTTAACCCTACAGGGGTGTACTTCTTCACACACACTCTCTCACCACTTACCGCCGTTTACACGACATGTACTCGGCAACCTTCAAGCGGAAGCCCAACGAGGGTGTCGGCCACGACCTACCTAAACACTCAAGTCTCTAGTCCAGGTTTATCGCCTATTCGGGTTCCATCCGCGAGGAGATCCGGCCGGAGTTTCGCTCACAGCCCCAAACGATGTGTGCAGGGTTCCCGAGACACCAAACGGGCGCCCGGTACACCGTGCCACGTGCCTACCGCATCACAGCCCACCCCTCCGGTCAGCAAGCTGCGGCCTCCAAAGATACTACAAACACCAGAAACTACTTGCAACTCCTGGACAGAGGACAAGGGTGATTAAGAAGCCGAGAGGGTCCATTGGTTTCGGGCCCAATGCGTGGTAGTATCTGTTTCATGGATCACAAACACAGAACTCAATTCCTGAGGACGGTTTCAATGAGACAACCCACCATGTACTCCTACATGGCCTCTCACCGCTACCTTTACCAAATCGTGTTCACAAACTTTGCTCGCACACACAGTAGGACATGTTCACACACCTCTGATTCATTCCCGATGAATCAGACCTGACTCAACTCTAAGCAGTAGCAGGCATGACAAACAAGCATGAATGAGTAGGCACAACGGGGCTCAAACAACTCCTACTCATGCTAGTGGGCTTCATCTATTTACTATGGAATGACAGGTCATGCAGAGGATAAAGGGGTTTAGCTACCGCAGCAAGTAACAGATGAATCGATGTTGTCCTAATGCAGTAAAAGAGAGCAGGAGCGAGAGAGTGGAATTGTATTGGAATGAACAAGGGGGTTTTGCTTGCCTGGCATTTCTGAAGATAGCATTGAGTCTTCATCAGTGTCAACGATCACAACGTCGGTACAACGTCTATCAAGGGGGAACAACACCGACAAACAGAGAGGAAACATGATCAATGCAATGCACAATATGATGCATGCTATGACATGCAATAAGGATGTGTTTTGGCTAATGCAAGCTAGAACAGATTGAGATGAGTCCATTTGAACCAAAGATTCAAATGCAAACCCATTTTAAGAGGTCATAAAAGTGCATTAACTTGTTTCACCTAAACAGCAAGGTTAATGTGTTCTAACATGCATGAAACCAGTGCAGATGGATAGATTGGATTTTTCTGATCATTTTCCATATATAAATTATTTCATTCTGAGTTATAGATTATTTTCTATGAATTTTAGAAGTTTAGGCAAATTTCAGGATTTTTTTGAATAAGAATAAATCCAGAAAAGGGCATTACTGCGTCAACCTGACATCATCATGACGTCAGCAGGCCAACGGGGCACGGTCGAGGTCAAACTGACCAGTGGGTCCCGTCTGTCAGTAGTTAGTTAAACTAACTAAATTTAGTTAGCGCTAATCCTGGGTTAGTTAGCAGGGCGGGCCCCACCTGTCATAGACCCAAGGGTCAAACTGGGCCCACCGGTCAATGGTCAGCGGGGTCAAACCCACCGGCGACATGACGCCGGCGAGGCCAGACGCGGTGGGGGGGCTCGGGTTTGCGTCTCCGGCGACCAAACGGGCGGCCGAGACCATCTACGGAGAGCTGGAAGCGAGTCGCGTCGTTTGGGGGTGGAAGTGGAGCTCGGGGAGGCCGGGAATGATGCCGGCGATGACCTTGGCGGTCGCCGGAGCTCGAGTGAGCTCGGGCTCATTGCTGCAGTGGCCTAGGCAGGGCGGAGCTAGCATCTACGGCTCCTACGCATTGCGGGGAGTGCGTTGGACACAATCCCGTGACCATATGGTCACCGGAGCATGACCGACGATGACGCGGGCGGCGGCGCGTGCGGTTGAGCTTCGTGCAGTTGATGCAGGGGACGACAGCAAGAACGGAGAGGATGGGAATGTAGCTAAGCTCACAGCGGTTGCGACGAGCTAGACGGCGAGGTCGGGGACGAGCTGAAGCAGTGGTGACGGCGAAAGGGATCTCCGGCGGCGCTCAGCGAAGACGAGGACGAGGCGGTAACTCGGCGAAGCGAAGGCGTTGGGCTCGATCGCTTTCGACGGAGAGGAGGGCGGCGGAGCTCCTGGACACGGTGGCATGGCACGAGACGACGGAGGGCACGGCTATGGCGACGGTGCGACTACGGCAGCGTCGGCCATCATGGGAGAGAGCAAGGGAGAGAGGCAGGGGCGCGTGTGAGGTGTCCACGGGGTCGGGGCGGTGACGCAGAGCGCTTGAGCGTCCTGAATGGCGCCGGGCGGCAGCACAGCAGGGTGGTGGCGTGGCGACGTCGCGGTGTCCCTCCTCTGCCTACTGGCAGAGGTAGGTGATGACTGGCAGCGGCGCTGGGCTGGGCCGGCCAGGTGGGCTGCCTATTGGGCCGTCCAGGTGAGTGCCCAGGTAGGCGTTCTCTCTCTCTCTTTTCTAAATTATTTCTGTTTTCTATCTTTCTGTAACTTCTGGGCTTTATTTAAAATACCAAAACATTTTCAAAAATCCTGAAAATAACTGTGGGCTTTGTTTGGAATATTCCCAACAGCCCTCACTTAAGTTCAGAATTAATTGAGCATTTAAAATATTATATAGCATTTAAATGCCCAATTGCAAATACTATATGATTTAATTCAGTGAACAAATATGTCATGGAAAAATGTGCAACACCTCTGGTTATGGTTCTAGCATTTTCCAGAAATTATGAACATTTTTGAAAGCCATTTGGAGTTCACTGAAAATATTTTAGTTGAACCTAGTGAATTCCTTTTATGCTAGGGTTTGGCAATCCCCATTTCAAGTTTCATAAAATATAAACATGATGCATGGATGCTTATGCAAAGACAGACAAGGTCTAAGCTAGGGCTGTGACACGCTCGTGCCAGATACACGGCACCCCCGAAAAGCCAGCTAATCACACCAACAGGGATTGTTGGGTATTCAAGCAGGCAGGCAAGTTAATTGCGAAAACAATGATAAGGGGCTGCACAGCGATGACGAGGAAGAGACCCGGCCACCGAACAATAGAGGACAGAAGGGTTTCCCCCCACAAGTGCGGACGGTGAACATGATATACGCAACCCACATACCCAAAAGGGAGCAGAAGCGTGCACTCAGGGACGTATATGCGATGGAGCCAGTCGCCCCAAAATTCAACCCATGGTCCTCCTACCCGATCACTTTTGATCAACGGGACCACCCCACCAGCATCCGCCATGGTGGGTTCGTCGCATTGGTTCTAGACCCAATTGTCGATGGGTTTCACCTCACTAGAGTCCTGATGGACGGCGGAAGCAGCTTGAACCTGCTTTACCAGGATACAGTGCGCAAAATGGGCATAGACCCCTCAAGGATTAAACCCACAAAGACGACCTTCAAAGGCGTCATACCAGCTGTAGAGGCCAGTTGTACAGGCTCAGCTACACTGGAAGTGGTCTTCGGATCCCCGGATAACTTCCGAAGTGAGGAGTTAATCTTCGACACCGTTCCGTTTCGCAGCGGCTATCATGCACTGCTCGGACGAACCGCGTTTGCAAAATTCAACGCGGTGCCGCACTACGCATACCTCAAGCTCAAGATGCCAGGCCCTCGAGGAGTCATCATGGTCAACGGAAACACCGAATGCTCTCTCCGAACGGAGGAGCATACATCGGCTCTCGGGGCAGAAGTGCAGAGCAGCCTCTTAAGGCAATTCTTGAGTCCGGCCGTTAAGTGACCTGACACTACTAAGCGCGCCCGGAGTAACCTACAACAAGACCACCTGGCACGTTCCGAGCACGCGTAGCAATGCGGCCCCAACCCCAGCCCTCGCAAAATTGCAAGACCAGTACTTCACGTACATCATTACGCTCTGGAGATACCATGGGCATAGGGGGAGGGGCACGACCACGGCAGGCCCAGAGTGCGGCTCAACCACACCAGGGGCTCCCAAGTGTGTCATCCTTTTTCTTTCCTTTTTTTCCTTTTCTCTTGTCCTCAGGACTCCGTTTACCAGATGCCCTGTCCGACAATAGACCTGCCGAACTCACGATGCAACAGCCAGGGAAGAAGAAAGGCCACGCCGAGTATCCAGGTGGTCTCCATTAAGAGCATTATACATGTTTTATATACGCCATTCCGCAGCCTACCCCTGGAGGGGGACATGCTAAATAGTTCCATCCTGTGCTTATCGCACTATTTGTATCGTTCTGCGTTCATGGCAGTATTTTTTGAATAAACAATGCATTGCTTTTTGCCTATAATCGCATTCCTTTCTTATACATATGTTCATTTATGACATGTTGCATCCGTACACTTTGGTACGGCCAAATACACTAGGGGCTTAAGTTCCCCACATTATGGTATGATAAGTCCGAACACTTTCACAAGTGCGGCACCCCGAACTTATAGCATTATATGCATCGGCTCCGAATCATGTCTAGGGTCAATAGTTGGGTTTGCCCGACTCCCATGTTTTGGTACCTTACGTTCCGTTATATCGGCTAAGGTAAGGCTGGGAGAACCATCATGATTGTGCCCAGCTTGAGCTGGGAGAGCACCTCAGTGGAGAAAGCTAAAACTGACCGTCATGATGGGGCGAGAGCCGGACGCTGTTCGAGAGGTTTTTTTGAGTCCCTAAAGACTTATGCCTCTTAGAGCGAGGAACCGGCTTTGTCCGGCCCAGGCGTGGATAGCGCCCCGAATTTGGCCTTCCGAACACTAGGGGCTTTGCCGAAATTTAAAATTATAGTATTCTATGGCTAAGTGAGAGTGTTCAAGCATTATAAGTCTAGTTGCCTCGTTCGTTGTGTTGAGCGCCTCCCTATATGGACCCAAAAATGGGAACAAGAGCGCTCAAGTTTATCCTGAACACCCTAGCACTCGTGGCATGGGGGCTGAAGCCGACGACTTGCCATCTCTCAGATTTGATAAACGGCCGCCTGTAAGGTAATATTTTAAATTAACAAGCGTTGCTTAGCGCATACGAACAAAGTTTTTGGCGCACAGGATAACAAAATGCGAGTCTACTCAAATATTACATCTTTGGAGGACTCACCTGCAATAATGCGGGCACCCTTCAGGACACCCTTATAATACATCTCGGGCGTGCGATACTCCTTGCCCGGTAGTGGCGCGTCCGTCACAAGCTTCTCAGCATCCATCCTGCCCCAGTGCACTTTAGCACGGGCAAGGGCCCGACGGGCACCTTCAATGCAAAGCGGAATGCTTGATGACTTCAACCCATGGACAAGCATCCACCAGCCGCCGCACCAGGCAAGTAGCTCCTGTGAATGGCCTCTTTGTGCCACAACCAACTATGAGGCCCTTCATGGCCTGTTCGGCCACCTTGTGGAGCTCGACCAGCTGCTTCACCTGGTCGCTAAGGCACTGGATGTCCGCCTCAAGATACCGAGACCACAACACCTTCTCCGTCGAGCTCCCTCCTCGGCTCAGAGAAAGCGGCAGATCGGACACGCCACGGGTAGATCTGCGAACGCTCTGGAGAGCTCCGAATTCGGTAAGTAATGTGTAATTCACTTTTACATGCTTGCTTTGCATGAAGAATGCCTTACCGCGCTATTTTCTTCAATGCCTCGATTTCCTGGAGGGCCTTGTGGGCTTCGGCCTTAGCGGCTTTGGCACTCTCAAGAGCCGATGCAAGCTCGGACTCTCGAGTCTTTGAGTCACGCTCCAAACTCTCGTGTTTTGTCACGAAAGCCTGGAGCTCTTGCTGTACCTCCGCCACCCGCGCCTCCTGCTTCTCCCGCTCGGTGCGTTCCGCGGCCGCATTGCGTTCGGCCGCAGACACCGCCTACTTCAGGGTCGCCACCTCGTTCGTAGCCCCTGGAGTACCCACGTTATCCTTTTCATTTCTCTTGCAACCAAATCCTTTTCTGTAAGGTACAACTGTAATAAGGTGTTACTCACCTTCCTTGTCCTCGAGCTGCTTCTTGGCACGGCCGAGCTCGCTCTCGGACTGCTCGAGGCTTTGCTTCAAGGTATTGACCTCCGCAGTCAATGCGGCAGAGGTCGGCAGCGCAACCTGCATTCCCATATTGACATATTTTTAAGACTCCTGCAGATATCTTTTTAGATCCTCGGTCAGCTTTTCTTTCCAACACCGAACCGAGCATCGAGGGCTACTGTCTATGCGGTATTATATTACATATCTTAAAATTCTTACCTCAAAGCCTATTAGAAGGCTGCTGCGAGGCTTCGGTCAGCCCGCTTTTGGCGAGCTGAACCTTCTGAATCACCGCACTCATGACAGTGCGGTGTTCCTCTTTGATGGAAGCGCCGTTGAGCACCTCCAGCAAGTCATCCTGCGCCTTCGGTTGGACGGAGGCCGCCGGCGTCACAGTCTTGCCCTTCTTACGAAGGGGCCGCCCGCTGGGCTCCGGAACCACTGCAGGTTTCGGTGCGGAGTCCGGTCCAAAGTCCGGGAGGTTGCCCTGCGGCACCTCCGGGGCCTCCTCCTAGTGGGTCCCTTTCTGGGATCCCACCTCGGTGTCGTCAGCATCACGGGGGGAGGAGGCGGCCAGAAGTGAAGTGCTATTCACATCCGATGTGCCCAAGGACCCGCTCGACGAAGCGGGAAGATCGTCCTTGGGCGGACTACAGGGTTGTATGCGGCGTTAAAAGATGCTATGCGACAAAAAGAAAATTATCAGTTATTTAGGAGTCCGGATACTTATGATCTCGCCTGGGGCTTGGCCCTTGAGGGCCACTCCTCGTCGCCATAGCCGGCGTTGGCAGAGCAGTCCGGGGGAAGGGTCCTTCCCTTCTTGGACCCTTCGGCCTCCCCCGTTGGGGAGGCCTCTTTCTTCTCCTCCTCCTCCTCCTCGTGGGAGGAGTCTGCCTCGAAGTCATCGGACGATCAATCCGATAACACCTGGCGCCGGGAACTCCTCCGGGTTCCCGTGGCCTTCTTCTTGGCCTTCTTCTCCGGCACCACGTAAGGTGCCGGGACTAGCAGCCCTGTCAGACGGGCACCTGCTGGGTCTTCTAGAAGGGGAGCCGGACAGTTAACCTATCCGGACGTCTCCTGCCAGGCCTGTTAAAGGTATTGGGAGTTGAGATCCCACATAGAGTCAAACTATGAAAAGCAAGTGTCCCATAGAGGATAACCTGGCTTACCTCGCCAGCCGGACGCTGCGGGCTGAATCCGCGATCTTCGGTAGCGGATGCGGGAGCCTCGGCACCCTTGAACAACACCCTCCAGGCCTCTTCGTACGTAGTGTCAAAGAGCCCGCTCAAGGTCTAGTGCTGTGCCGGATTGAACTCCCACAAGTTGAAGTCCCGCTGTTGGCAGGGGAGAATCCGGCGGATGAGCATGACCTGGATTACGTTGACAAGCTTGAGCTTCTTGTTCACCAGGGTTTGGAGACAAGATTGAAGTCCGGTCAGCTCTTCCGAATTACCCCATAGCAGGCCCTTCTCTTTCCAAGAAGTGAGCCACATGGGGATGCCAGATCTAAATTCGGGGGCCGCTTCCCATTCAGGGTCACGCGGCTCGGTGATGTAGAACCACCCCGATTGCCACCCTTTGATGGTTTCCACAAAGGCGCCCTCGAGCCAAGTGACATTGGGCATCTTGCCCACCATGGCGCCTCCGCACTCCGCTTGGCTGCCCTTCACAACCTTCGGCTTGACATTGAAGGTCTTTAGCCACAAGCTGAAGTGGGGCTGGATGCAGAGGAAGGCCTCGCATACCCATTTATAAACGCCAAGATGTTGAGGATGAAATTGAGGTCGATCGTGGAAATCCAGGCCGAAGTAGAACATGAGCCCCCAGACAAAGGGGTGGAGTGGGAAGCCCAGTTCGCGGAGGAAATGGGGAAGAAATACCACCCTCTCATGGGGCCTGGGGGTGGGGATGAGCTGCCCCTCGTCGGGGAGCTGGTGCACGATATCGCTAGACAAATATCCGGCGCTGCGCAACTTCTTGATGTGCCCCTCCGTAATGGAGGAGGCCATCCACTTGCTTCCCGCTCCGGACATGGTTGGAGAAGGTTGAGGTGAGATGTGCGGACTTGGGCGCTGGAGCTCGAGTGCGCGGAGATGGAGAAGCAAAGGAGGAAGAAGGCGTAGGTAAAAAGGTGGATCCTTATCCCCTTATATATGGACGGACGAAACTATGCGTCCCCACCGGCCTGGTAAAACTCGCTTATCTCCCAAGCGCCACAATCAATGGCGCGGTTGGGTTACCCACGTCCGTATTGATGGGAATCCCGGAATAAGGGGAACACGATCTCTGCTTCGACAAGACGTGCCAAGGAAACCGCTTCGCTAAACGCGCTAAGGTGGTATGACAAAAACGATTCAAGTAAAGGCTTGGCCGTGGTGTGACTTCACGCCACGAAGTACGTCAGCAGATTGGACTTGTGTAAATATTATTCTCTCTACGGTGGTATGTGGAATTTATTTTGCAGAGCCAGACACTATCCTGGTGTTCACAATCTTCTGCGAATTATTCGGAGGAGGAACCCGCCTTGCAATGCCGAACACAACATGCGCGCCGGACTCGTCGTCATTGAATACTAGTTCAAGGGCTACTGAGGGAGTCCTGGACTAGGGGGTGGCCGGATAGCCGAACTATCATCATTGGCCGGACTCCAAGACTATGAAGATACAAGATTGAAGACTTCGTCCCGTGTCCGGATGGGACTTTCCTTGGTGTGGAAGGCAAGCTTGGCGATACGGATATGTAGATCTCCTACCATTGTAACCGACTCTGTAACCCTAGCCCTCTCCGGTGTCTATATAAACCGGAGGGTTTTAGTCCATAGGATGAACAACAATCATACCAATGGCTAGCTTCTAGGGTTTAGCCTCCTTGATCTCGTGGTAGATCCACTCTTGTACTACTCATATCTTCAATATCAATCAAGCAGGAGTAGGGTTTTACCTCCATCGAGAGGGCCTGAAACTGGGTAAAAACATCGTGTCCCTTGTCTCCTGTTACCATCCGCCTAGAAGCACAGTTCGGGACCCCCTACCCGAGATCCGCCGGTTTTGACACCGACAATGGTAAACACACAAGCATAAACATGGCATGATGCACATTCAAGTATGATGCATGTCCGGTTTAACTATGCATGGCATGGCAAAGTGCAACAAACAACACTACAAGTTAAGTGGAACTCAATATGCAACGAGTTGCATATTGACGAAACACCACATCAATTATTTAGTTCTCTCTCATTTAGGAACACAACAATATTACATGTTGTTATAAACATGGAAAGAGGTGAAACATAATTAAACTACCTATCTAGGCAAGTGTCGGTGTCAAAACCGGCGGATCTCGGGTAGGGGGTCCGAACTGTGCGTCTAGGCAGATGGTAACAGTAGACAAGGGACACAATGTTTTTACCCAGGTTCGGGCCCTCTCGATGGAGGTAAACCCTACTCCTGCTTGATTAATATTGATGATATGGGTAGTACAAGAGTGGATCTACCACGAGATCAGAGAGGCTAAACCCTAGAAGCTAGCCTATGGTATGATTGTTGTCCGTCCTACGGACTAAAACCCTCCGGTTTATATAGGCACCGAAGAGGGTTAGGGTTACACAGAGTCGGTTACAATGGTAGGAGATCTGCATATCCCTATCGCCAAGCTTGCCTTCCACGCCAAGGAAAGTCCCATCCGGACACGGGACGAAGTCTTCAATCTTGTATCTTCGTAGTCCTGGAGTCCGGCCAAAGGTGATAGTTCGGCTATTCGGACACCCCCTAATCCGGGACTCCCTTAGTAGCCCCCGAACCAGGCTTCAATGGCGATGAGTCCGGCTCGTAGATTGTCTTCGGCATTGCAAGGCGGATTCTTCTCCAAATCCTGTGTACCTGTTGAATAGCGGCCGACTTCTCGTAAATATTACGCTTCTTGGCTTCCACGCCCAATAATGGCCATCTTCCACGTGTTAAACGAATGCGAAAAGCCAGGGTATTTTTACATTTACCCCCTAGCTGCGCAAATGAGCTGCCTATAAAGGGGACGAGGATCTAGATCCGAATCACGCCATCCTCCCTTCGCGAGCATTCATCAGAGCGCATCTGACAGAAATCCATTCCATCATGGACAGTCAACGCGGCTCCTCCTCTATCCCTCCCAGCCGTCAGCCTAGAGATTGGGAGAGATGCTCCGCCCCACACAGCGAGTTAGTGACGCTCCAAACAAAGGGATTTCTTCCCCCAGCCTTCATGGTTCCGTTTCGTGCCGGCCTCGCCACCTATAAGGGCAGAAAGCAAGCGGAGAGCGTCCCCAGCCCCTCCAAAGGAGAGCGGGTATGCCTTGTCCCTTATTTGATAAGAGGGCTCGGATTTCCAATTCATCCATTTCTCCGGGTGCTCCTGGAGTTCTACGGCCTCCAGTTGCACAACCTTACGCCTGCCTCCATTTTGCATATTGCGGGCTTCGTGGCCCTTTGCGAGCTGTTTTTGGGCATCGAGGCTCATTTTGCGCTGTGGAAGAAGCTGTTCTGCCTTGTGCCCCGTTCTCAAGAGGGGTCAATATATCAAGTGGGCGGAGCCGAACTATGGCGCATCGCTGGGACCGGATATCATCCGAACCTCAAGAAGGCGTCCAAGACCGGCCTTCGAATGGTTTTATGTAGAAGATGTCCCCTGCGGACCTGTTCGGATCGGCCTCCTCGAGTTCAATCATGCTCCTTTGAAGAAACGCCTAAGTGGCGTCCACGGAGCCCTCGTATGAAAATAGACAGGGGCGTCCTTTACGATGAGCCGAATTAGGTTGTTAGCTCATTCCGATCGACCATGATTGGGGTCATGGCCACATGCATTATCTTGGCGGTGCAGCCGCTCAAAGATAGAGGCCACCCATGTGGGATTTCAACGGTGAGGATGATGCCACCCGCTGCGGGCGTAAGGGGCCGGGATCGGTCGCCGATCTGATGAAGATCTTGTCCGCATTGTACAAGGGAGAAGAGGAGGAATTTCTCCGCGTCAATCCGCATGACGGATTTTCTATGTACAATCCTCCAAGCTGGGTAAGCGGACATTTCTTTTTGCCCATCTGATCCATATTCCCATAGTCAAGTATCTCATTTTGCGATTTCGACGCAGGAACTACGTCAGGCCATAAGGGATATAAACAGCCCGCCTCCACAACCCGAGGATCCGGAACGGTTCCTCGATCCGGCCTCCCAAGAGGATCCGGACATATCGGTGGAGCTGATTGATTGGGTATTTCACCAACTGAGCATCGATAATGCCTTGGTCGCCATTACGGCCGATTACCCCAGAATACTTCCAGCCTCACAGGTAACTGAGACCGAACTCCCAATACTTTGAAAATGACCCATCCGTGCTTATTTTTAATCACCGTATACCAATGGTGTTTCGCAGGGGAAGTCCTTGAGGCGGAAGGCCGAGCCTGCGGCGGCTAGTCAACAAGGGACAGCAAGGCCCAACAGGCTGAAAAGGAGTGCGGTCCGGATTGAGATGCCGACGCAACGGTATGGCGTGTCATCTTACTCCCAGGTTTTATTTCTGGAAGGCATACTAACACTTGTGCTCTTTTCAGGAAAAAGAGCGCTCTCCGGACTATATCCGGAGAGGTTGCCCATCGAGCCTCCGTCAGCCAGGCTCCAACGCCAGGTCCAGAAGCAGAGCCAGACACGAGGCGTGCGTCGGATGCTCCTCCAACAGAGGAAGCCGACAGGTTATCTGCCACCAATTCCGTGGTGGAGAGTGCCATGAATCACAGGCGTCGCCGGACAGTTCCTCGTGACGCATGTTTCTCCCCAGAGGCATTGGATGCCTTCAATTCAGGAGATGCGCACCTCCGTGCCGCTCAAAATGGTCTAGCCAGAGCCACGGAGCAGTATGTAAAAGACATACGGGTGAGAAAATTTGACAGTTATATATGCCAGTAGCCCCCAAGACTTGAAATAGTTAGAATAACTGATTTAAGGATCATTTATTATGCAGGATCTTACAGAAAAGAATACCCAACTGTCCCAGGAGCTGGATGAGTGCAAAGCCCAACTTGAGGCCACACTAGCCGTGGCGGGGGAAGCCAAAGATACCCCCTCTGGTAGTTTATGCTTCAAAAGATAAGTAGTTTGTGAAGTGCGGCATGTGTATAAGTCTGACAATAACATTGCAGATGGTGCCGGGGTAGATCCGGACAAGCAACATCTCTTGCGCCGGTTAAAGGCCGGCGAAAACGTGCTTACGAGGGTAAGGCAGGAAAAAAATAATCTCTAAGATGCCAACACCCAGCTGGGTGAGGAACTAAAGGATGTTCGTGCCCAGCTGTCTGACTTCGTTAAGGAGAACCGGCGGCTTCGACGTGGCATGTTTAGTAAGTGCTTGAATGAACTTTGAAAAAAGAGTTCAGCGAGGAAGTCGACTAATAGAGTTATGTCTGTAGGTAGGATCACAAGTCGTCCCGCAGAGGAAATGCCCGGTTCTACGGGTGTCGTGGATTTGTCACGGCAGATGTCCTTAGTGTCAGGACTTAGTCGCGAGGCCAACACATCTATGTGGTAGCTTGAGAGGGGTTGAGCGGAATCGAGAGATGCAATAGAAGACAGGGATTTAGACAACTTCGGGCCCCGGGAAACATCATCCGGTAAAAACCCTACATGCTGTTTGAGGCTAGGTCTCATTATCATCACGAGGGAGTCACCGTAAACCGGCTCTCCTCTTTGTGTCTAGCCCTAAGATTGTTTCTTCTTGCTTGTAGCTTGTCCCTCTTTGGGGAGCCCTGCCCCTCCTTATATATGTTGAAAGGGCGGTTTACATGACTAGTCCTAGTTGGATTAGGATTACTCTATTACAAGTGGAGTCCTAGTCTTGTTTCCTTTGTAGGAGAATAGTCCTTATGCTTTCCTCATAAACCGGCCCACCGTGAACCGGCCTTCTGGGCCATGGGCCTCGTCATCCATCTTGACCCGCCTACTGGTTCTGAATGAACCGCCAAGACCGGCGGGTATCCGTGAACCGCCAAGCTCGAGCGGGTTACCATGAGTCATCCAATCCGGTCGGTTTAAACTTCCGGCCGGTTTACACCGCGGGGTATATCCCCAACATTAGCCCCCAGTTTAATTTGGATTTATCCATGTTAAACTGATCCTGTAAAATAAACACAAGAACAAACTTGATAGGTTGCGCTCCGGGTTAAGAATTCTTGTAAACCGGCACCTGATCATCCTTAAGTCCTTGTCATTTCCTCCTTCTAAAAAATCCAGGTCAATAAGCTACCGTCATACTCAATTTGCTGACATTGGTTTCTCACAGAAAAAATATTGTGAAGAATAATCCACTTGTCTCGGCTTCCAAAACGCCGGTTTAAGAAATATTGGTCTTGAAATATTCATCTGATATTCAGCCGGTTTGAAGATGTAAAAAACTTGCCGGTTTATGATTACCACCTTTGTCAGGTTATAAAAACTGATACTTCCGAGTCATGATTGTTGCCAACGCCGGTTCATGATTCTTGCCAACGCCGGTTCATGATTATTGATGACACCGAGTTGCAGCCACAGGGTCATAATGATTGGTGACGCCGAATCAACCTAGTTTGCTCAATCAGAGAATTTGAAAATATTTCTTCGATAATAATATAATACCTATAGCCCCCAAGCCTTGAGCAGAACAAAGTGACGGCTTAAGACTTGCTTCAATATAAATGCTGCCACTTAAGAAGAAATCCATGTTGTTCATCCCAGTCACTTAGTAAAACTGAATATTCCATATTATGTAGCCCCCAAGTGCCGGGTTGATATGCTTGCAGCAACCTGGGACTTGTAATTTCCTGATGCTCATAAAAACTTCAACCAGCGTAGCCCCCAAGGGCCGGGTCATTATGCAATAATGAGTAGGGACTTTGATATATACTTCAATGAAAATAACATCATATGATGTAACCCCCATCATGGGGCTTGAATTCACGTCCACAAGGTTAAGAGCCTTGTGCTTTACCAACTGAGCAGTGGACCCTTCAATATAATGAATAAAAAGCTTTGTACCTTGAATTGTTTAACAGGAGCAATTGGTAACCCCCAAGGGCCGGCTCATTATAATATGATGAGTCGGGTCTTCAATAAGATGAACAAAGAATGACTTTGCATTAGCCCCCAAGTGCCATGGTGCAGCCTTGCAGCGACATGATACTTGCATATTTGATGTAATCTCAACTTTAATAATGTAGTCCCCAAGTGCCGGGTTGTAAGCCTGCAGCAACTCAGGACTATTCCTTCAATTGTAGAATAAAAGCCATATCCATTGATAAATGATAGCCATTGCGCTAAAGCGACTTTGAAAACCTTAATCATAATACTGGTTATTGATAACCATAACAAAAATCCAGCCATGTTGGCTATTTGAATAATATACCCAATGATTTATAAGCGCATAATTCCAATGGCGCAATCCAAATATATACTGGCGACTTATAGTCCAAGCCAGGCCGGTTTAATAAACACCGGATAATTTATAATCATGCTTTATTCAACCTGTTTCGCATACAACAAGTTTAAAGTGTCTGGCGGTTTATCACGGACGGGAATCATAGTGCCCAACATATAACCCAGGTTTATAACCAAGGCTGCACTTAAGAATAATCAAATATAAAATATATCATACCTGTGACATTGAATCACATTTTTGGTTTACGAACTTTTGTAGTAAGGGTGATAATCCCAATCTTGAGTCTCGCTAACTCCTTCCATATTGTGCCGGTTTATGATAAAACCGTGCGGGTTATGATAGACACGGATTAACAATATATATCTTGGCGACTTGTAGTCGAACCATACCGGTTAATAATCGCGGATTATAATTTGATCGTGTCTTGACAACTTGTAGTTGAAAACGAGCCGGGTTGATAACCACGGTTTACTCCATAATAGGATGGTAACAGAAAATCAAACCGGGCGGATAGTCTCGGATTAAGAATTGACCGTGTTCCGTCAATTGTGATCGAACGGATTAAAACGTTGACGGTTTTAAAAGCGCAACAAAAATCGAATAACAGTTATGAAAAGATATGGAAGCAAAGGCAATGATAAAACTGTTTGCAAAAATATGCTATCTTGAGCTGATCGGATGGTATTACCATGGTCGGACAGACCAAGCCCCCAATAGGTGTAGCTATGGTTCAAGTCAGCCAGTCCCCAAATGATTAAGTGGCATATACGCCGGTCAAGTGGCGTGGCAATGGTTCGGTTCGACCAATCCCCAAGTGACTCTGTGGCCTTAGGCGATCAAGAGGCATGACTATGGTTCGAGCGTGACCACAAGTCCCCAAGTGATCTTTGTGGCTCTTAGCCTATCAAAAGGTGTTGCTATGGTTCTACACGACCAAAAAGCCCCAAGTGATATAAAAAGCAAATGTCAAGGGGTAAACCGGAGGCCGCTTTAAGACAGAACCTCCGTGTAACCACGCATGATGTAAAAAAGAACAGAGACCCCGCTTTATGAAGCAGAAGCCCCCATGTGATCAATATGTTAGGCCAATAAAGGCAGGATACCCATGTTTGAACCGCACATCATGGCAGCAGGTCCTCTTCGGCAATTTTTAACTTTTTGCAAGAGATAAATTCTTCTTGAACCGGGATCTTTGAACCGGATATTGAGAGCTTCAAAGCTTTGTGGGAGAACAAATTTCCCTTGAACCAGATTATAAACCGGATATTTGAGAGCTTCAGCGAGACTGACTTCCCTTGAACCGGATTTTAAACCGGAATCCTTTCTGATGACCCGGAACTTCTTCATTGAGCCGGGATTTTGTAACTGTCATATACTTTCTAAACAGGAAATATTCTGACGGCCTTCAAATAATAGTAGCCTCCGGGACCGGGTTATCTTTCCCTCCATCGTCCTGGGGTTCTTAGGCTTGCTGAAACTGGCAAGATTTGCTGAGTCATGTCATCGTAGCCCCTGAGTCTCAAGGTGACTCGAGGAGTTGGCTTGAAACTCTTCATATTTGACCGTGATATAAACCGGCATAAGTTGTATATCATTGGTGTTGATAGCATGATGTGAATCCACAGAAGGTTGAGGTGACTGCGGCGGGTTATAAATGATCCCGTATGAGCCGTGTCAGCAACTCGGCCAATGGTTCCTTCCAACTGGTGATTTGAAGCTAACCAAACTGTAGTGGCGACGACTTGTGTGCCTGTCCATTGAGCCATCCAGTGCAGACGGCGGTTGATAGTATATGATAATTTGCCTCCTATTTGTTGAAAGAAAAACCGGGCTTCCCAAATAGTGACTTGCTCATACTCAATAAACAGCTCATGCAAACAGGTGCGGCCCGGTGTGTTGGTGTAGACCAGGCCGCGAGAGGCGGACGAAAAGGACGACCGTAATATCAGAGGCGGCACAGACAGATGAGTCGGCCGTGGTACTGTAAGCCGGTGCGGGCGAGTTAACCACGTCGTTTTGATGTAGTGGACAATTGTCCTGCATCAACAATATTGCAGACCAAGGCAAAGATAAAACTGCTCTTTGACAAAAAATAATATGTACCAATAAAATATATTTTAGATGGATATCACCTGATGTGCCAGGCCGAAAATAATCCGCCATGAAATTGATGATTGCTAGGTGATGTTGAAGTTGCTCACGGGTGAACCGGCCGCAGCGTGGTAAACCGGTGCGGACGGGTGAGTCGGCCGTGACGTTTGTAAGCTGGCGAGGACATGCGAGTTGTCCGTGGCGTCGTAAGGCGGTGCGGACGGAAAAGTTGTCCTCCGTGTTGTAAGCCGGCGTGGTCGCGAGTGACGGCCACGGTGTTGAAAGCCGGCGCGGTCGCAGAGACGGCCATGGCGTTGTAAGCCGGTGCGGGAGTCTGTTGAGCAACGACGACCACCTGTGCCGAACGCTGTCGGCGCGCCTCCATCTCCGTGGTATAATGCCACTTTGTAATGAATAATTCTCCTACATATAAAAAATACCATAGAGCAGAGTAGTTGTGCTCAGAGTAATTAAAGTATACTAAGAAAATGTATAGGAGAGATAACACCTGATTTATTTTTTTGGACACATGTGGGCATGGCCATTAGCACATAGCTGATCTCCACATATGTGTATTCCATCCAATTTATGCAAACTGATCTCTGAAGAAGATCAGCACAACACGGAGTACCAGCAGTAGTCACATTGGTTTATTCCTTAGATCTCTGCGGCCCATGGATGGTGAAAGTTGACTCTGCGTGAAACCACAGGGCGACTGAAGCCGCGCAGGCAGAGGTGACTCGACGCGACGGTGACTGCGGGTCGGCGACTTGCGAGGTGGCGACTCGATTCAGCCACGACGGCTACTCCGTGACGGCGGCTTGACGCCGTACCCGCGGAGGTAAGCAGCGGCAGCAAAGCTATGCGTTGGAGGAGGCGGTCAGCCGATGAAGCGCGCCGTTAAGGGCTGTTCCGCTTAAGACTTGGAGGCTTGGTCGGCTCGACAGCGGCCGGCGGTTTGGAAACCACAGGGAAGGCTCGGTGAAGGCGGCGACTTGGCACGAGATTCGCAGCGACCCGGGACCAACGCACGGGTGGCGGCGAACGAGGCGAGGCGACCCGCTGCAATTTAGCGGCGGCTTGAGGCGGGTGGCGGGCGGTGACTCATCCGCGTCGGAGGCGGAGCGGCGGCTTAGCAGAAGAGACGCTCGGATCGGCAAGGCGAGCAGGCGGCTCGCAGGTGCGACAGCCTTGTCGACTCGGCGACTTGAGGCTGCGTGAGAGGTGATCCGGTAGTGACTCGGAGGTGCGACTCGGAAGGGCGCCGGCGACTCCTGGCAGCTCAACCCAGGTGGGAACCGCGGCGAGTCAAAGCAGAGCTCGGCGGCTCAAAGGCGCTTTGGAATCACGGAGCGAATCAGAGCAACTGCGGCCAGAGGCACACGAGCCATGCCGAGCGCAGCGAGCGGAAAACATCAGGCGGCGGCGGCAACTCAGATATAGAAGTATTGGAGAGGTGACCCGGCGAAGTAGCTTAGTGAAAGCCAGCGGAGGTGGCGCCAGCGTTAGTGCATCCAAGGACGTAGGCGTGTGAGTCGCCAGGCGAGTCAACGGCGGTCTCCACATCGCTGTAGGTAGTCTGCTTCACACGAGGAACAGGATGCTGTCGGTTGCCTCTGATGGGCTTCTTTCCTTTTCTTTTTCTGGTTTTTGGTAATCAAGGGCCGGCCGGTTCAACTTGGTAATTTTTCCTTTCCTTAACTCTGGAATTAACCTCCTCGTAGCTTCCTTGTAGTAGTAATCAGAGTTGATAAAGAAAAAACTAACTTGGCTTCGAGTGACATACTAATCCAGAACGTACTCTCCTTGTCTTCTAGTGGCGTACTAGTACTTGAAAACATCAGGGTTGATGCTTGATGTAATGGAAACTACGCCCTTGTCTGCACTCTTTGACTTGATCAGATGCAACAACTCGGCGACTCGGACAGAAAACGTCTGCATCTTTGATGGTTTCAGCGACTCGCGACAGCAGCAGTAGAAAACGATCTCCTATCCAATTCGACAACTCGTGTAGCGTCGGCGGCACACAGAGTACCAAACCCTAATTTCTTCCTTGACTTCAATCTTAAAAATCTTCATCTAGAAAAATTGCAAAGTCCTCGATCCCTGGGTAGATCCCTCCAAGAACTCATCACCATCGTGCGCAGGCCCCACGGTGGGCGCCAACTGTCGTGGATTTGTCACGGCAGATGTCCTTAGTGTCAGGACTTAGTCGCGAGGCCAACGCACCTATGTGGTAGCTTGAGAGGGGTTGAGCGGAATCGAGAGATGCAACACAAGACAGGGATTTAGACAGCTTCGGGCCCCGGGAAACATCATCCGGTAAAAACCCTACATGCTGTTTGAGGCTAGGTCTCATTATCATCACGAGGGAGTCACCGTAAACCGGCTCTCCTCTTTGTGTCTAGCCCTAAGATTGTTTCTTCTTGCTTGTAGCTTGTCCCTCTTTGGGGAGCCCTGCCCCTCCTTATATATGTTGAAGGGGCGGTTTACATGACTAGTCCTAGTTGGATTAGGATTACTCTATTACAAGTGGAGTCCTAGTCTTGTTTCCTTTGTAGGAGAATAGTCCTTATGCTTTCCTCATAAACCGGCCCACCGTGAACCGGCCTTCTGGGCCATGGGCCTCGTCATCCATCTTGACCCGCCCGCCGGGTTACGAATGAACTGCCAAGACTGGGCGGGTATCCCGTGAACCGCCAAGCTCCAGGCGGGTTACCAGTGAGTCGTCCAATCCGGCCGGTTTAAACTTCCGGCCGGTTTACACCGCGGGGTATATCCCCGACAACGGGTGACCTTCTTCCCGAGCTCTTACAACTGCACGAACGAGTTAGGCAGGTGATGAAAGGCGTCGCCCAGGCCTTGTGGCCATCTGTTTCCCTGCCCGAAGGCCTTGGAGAGCTTGCAGAGAGGCTTCAGGGAGCGCTGCGGTGCTTCCGATTATGGAAGATATCGGCCTGCCGTCAAGGCGCCAGGGAGGCCTGGGCCATGGTGAAGACGCGGTACACAAATGCTGACCCAAACCACATGGCCGAGGTCGGACCTGTGGGGCCCGATGGGAAGGAGATCCCTCTGAGCTTGGTGTACGGCCAAGTAGAGTTGGTCGCAAAGTATTCCCAGCAGGACTGTAAACTAGACAGCCTATTAGATGGCATTGAAGAGGAATACAATCAGTCGAATTGACTATGTAATTTAAGATGACATGTAAAATGCCTTCTTGCCGGATTGTAGATTGTTTGTCATAGCGGACCTTTTCGCTTCAACCTCGGGACCCAATAGTCCTGAGTGTGTCCGAATACCCTCGCGGTTATATAAGAACCGGGCATGCGTGGAGACCAGGCATAGGGGTCATTAGTGCTTTATCAGACAAGTACCCAACTAGTTATGTTATATTACATGGTTAGTAAGAAACATCTTCCAGGAAGAATAGTTCCGTTAGGGGTTCCTTTCCCTGGGAGGCATGCCCTAAAGTGCATGTCTGGACTACAAAAAAAGCAGAAAAACATATGGGGGCAGATAAATAAATAGGTAAGAAATCATCTTTTAGTTCACCGACCGAATATTCCCTTAAGAACGCTAGCTTTCGGCTTCACCCAGTCTGAGGTACACATCCGGCTGACCGGCAAGAATAATCGCAGAGGTGCTCCTTTACCACCTAGCCGAACAATCGGGAGCGTGGGGGTAAGCACGAGGCGAGCAACCCAGATTGGCCAAAACATAAGTCATATCGATGCATATAATGGTGAATAAAAGGTACATGCGGAAGTGTGACACATGTGTTGGGCATGAAGCCCAGATAAATAAACACATTAAAGAAGCCCCCAGGTATAATGAGCGCGGATAGCGCGTCAAGTGTGTACGAGCAAAGGGCGAACGAGCCTTCAAAGGCTGTAAGAGAAAAGGAGGGAGAAGGGGAGAAATATAAGATAACTACTGTATAAATTATAGACGGAGGAAGGAGACGAACTCAGAATCCGGCTCTAGGCGTAGAATCTTCGGAGACGGGCTGCGTTCCATGGGTTCGGCTCGAGTCGGTTATCCGATGCAATCCGCAGACAAGCTCCGCTGGTCAGGACTTGGTCGATGATGAAGGGACCTTACCATTTGGGCTTGAGTTTGTCCTTTTTCTTGTCCGACAGGCGTAGGACTAACTCGACAACATTGTAAGTTTTGGCCCGTACTTCTCTGCTTTGATATCTTCGAGCCTGTTGTTGATAGAATGCGGAACAGGCTTTTGCCACGTCATGCTCCTCCTCCAAGGCGTCCAAACTGTCCTGCCGATCGAGCTCGGTTTCTCTTTCTTCGTACATGCGCACGCGAGGTGAGTCATGAATTATATCGTAGGGCAAAACTGCCTCTGCGCCATATACCATAAAGAATGGTGTGAATCCGGTAGTGCGATTCGGCGTGGTCCGCAGCCCCCAGAGTACGGAGTCGAGCTCCTCTACCCAGTGCGTGTTAGATTCCTTGAGGGACCGTACTAGTCTGGGTTTGATGCCGCTCATGATTAGACCATTTGCTCGCTCGACTTGACCATTAGTTTGAGAGTGATAGACTGAAGCATAGTCGAGCTTGATGCGCATGTTTTTGCACCAAAGTTTGACCTCGTCGGCCGTGAAGTTCCTGACGTTATCAGTGATGATGCTGTGGGGGACGCCGTAACGGTGTACGACCCCGGATATGAAGTCTATCACTGGTCCGGATTCGGCCGTCTTAACAGGTTTGGCCTCTATCCATTTGGTGAATTTATCCACCATCACCAGTAGGTATTTTTGCTTATGGGTTCCTCCTTTAAGGGGTCCAACCATGTCAAGCCCCCAGACCGCAAAGGGCCAGGTGATGGGTATAGTTTTGAGGGCGGTGGGTGGCATGTGGCTTTGATTAGCAAAGAGCTGGCAACCGACACATCGTTGGACTAAGTCCTGAGCATCTGCCCGGGCCGTCGACCAATAAAATCCTATAGGGAAGGCCTTGCCTACAAGGGCCCGGGCTGCGGCGTGGTGCCCGTCGAGTCCGGCATGAATTTCGGCCAGAAGATTCCGCCCTTCCTCTTCGGAGATACACCTTTGAAGGACTCCGGTTGTGCTTTTCTTATAAAGCTCTCCCTCGTGGACCTTGTAGGCTTTAGATCGTCGCACTATGCAGCGGGCCTCATTTTGGTCCTCGGGAAGTTCTTGCCTGGTTAGGTAGGCTAGGAATGGTTCCATCCACGGGGCGATGACTGCCATTATTACATGGGCTGAGGGTGTTACTTCGTTGGTAGAACCACCAATTGTGTCAGAATGTTCGGTGTCGGGCAGTGCGGTTGGGTCCGTGTTGTTATTTCCGGACTCCCCTCCCATAGTAAGGATGGCTTAAACAACCTCTCTAGGAAGACATTGGGAGGGACAGCATCGCGCTTTGTGCCAATGTGTGCCAATACGTCTGCTGCCTGGTTGTTATCCCGGGCTATATGGTGAAATTCGAGCCCCTCGAACCGAGCTGACATTTTTAGGATGGCATTGCGATAGGCTGCCATTTTCGGATCCTTGGCATCGAAGTCTCCATTTATTTGGGATATCGTGAGGTTCGAATCCCCGTGCACCTCTAGGCGTTGAATGCCCATGGAGACTGCCATCCGGAGACCATGTAGAAGGGCCTCATATTCGGCTGCGTTGTTGGAGTCCGTATACTTATCTGGAGTACGTATTGAACTGTATCTCCAGTTGGGGACGTCAGAACGACGCCAGCCCCCAGACCAGCCAACATTTTGGAGCCGTCGAAGTGCGTGATCCAGTTGGAATATGCGCCGTACTCTTTAGGGAGTTCGGCTTCATGTACCCGTAATGGGGTATAGCTTGAAAATTGTGAATGCCTCTCGCCCTAATAGAGCGTGATATCTGCTGCTGAACGGGGCCACTTGGAACGTGATCTCCTCAGACCTGTAACTATCCGGCGTGCCGAACACCACACCCAGTGTGATTTTTCCTGTACAGCATGCTTCCCAACTAGGGATTATTCCTCTAAAGGTTGTGCTGCTTCGCTCAATGCGGCTCCATCTATTTCCATTTTTACGAGGGTTTCCTCGTAAATGAGGTTCAATCCGCTGCCACCGTCCATGAGTACCTTGGTAAGGTGTGAAAGCAGTCCACTATTGGACCGAGGACCAATCTTGGTGGTGCTCGGGCTGTTGAATTTAGGTTAAATCATGGCATTAAAGGTAATAGCCGTGTCCTCCATGGGTTTATTGTTGCTACTTGGTAGACTTGGCAAGGCTGTGGAGTGTTCGTTTCCGCATATTATTTGATCACGAAAGTCTCGAAGACTATTATCTTGTCTTGATATCCTTGGGCTGGTGCTCGGGTTAGAAGCTCTTCGCCACTTTTGGCCACCGCCGTAGTATCAACATGCTCTAAGGCTATGAATTGGAGTGGCGCCCTTTATACTATGAATTTTGCAGGTCCATTGAGCCATCCTTCGATCGGTTCCATGCCCTATAGAGGTTTTTGCTTTTTGGTATTTAACCCAGGTGCCTGGCGATGATGCACCCTTTTATTTCGGACTGGGGTTGTATTCAGGGTCGGATTGTCCCAAAAATTGATTTCGGTTTTCCAGGCGCTTTCCATCGCACAGTATTTTCGTACTATGGACGCCAAGTCAGCGAAGCGTGTAATTTCACGACGACTTACGGCGTTGAGGATTCCCTTGTCCGTGCAATTATTGCAGAAGAATGAAATTTTGTCCTCCTCACGGCAATCCTTTATCCTATTCATGACCAGAGAATCGCCCAATAATGGTGTCTTGTTTAGCGGGCTCTTGCGGATTGGGATAGATCGCTTATGTTTGGGTGGGCGGGTGGAATTAAATTCGGAACCCCGTCCAATCTAAGACTCAGGGGCCAGGAAGTTTCCGAACATGGAAGCTTGTGTTCTTGTATGTTGTCCAATGAATCTAGCCTGCTGCTTGACTTTAGGTTCAGGGCTTGAGTGACGTCCTCCCCTCTGCGGGAATCCGGCATGGAGGAATCGGGAATCTGATCATAGCTAGTCCTTAAAATATAGGAAGGGTCACCGTATTGTTCCTCAACCACGGCAACGTGGTGGGTAACCTGGGGAGAGTTGATCTCTCTCAGATCAGGTTTAGGCCCAATCTGATCATAGTCTGTAGAGACTCCCAGGGCAGCGATGCGATCCAAGAGCTCGTTTAAGGAAGAGAGCTCCATCAGATCTAACTGCTCGGCGAGTTTCGAGTTAACGTGAAGATTGCTATTGATGACCCGAGAAGTCATCGTCGGCGCGGTGGCCGAACAGGCGGTCATAAGAAAACCGCCTAGCCGGAGAGTTTGGCCGATGGCCAAAGCTCCTTTAGCAACAGTGCCGTCTTTAAAGATGGGATGAGGCATCCTTCCTGATGGCGACGGCGCAGAGGAACTCTCAATGAAAGCATCAATGTCGGTGTCAAAACCGGCGGATCTCGGTAGGGGGTCCCGAACTGTGCGTCTAGGTGGATGGTAACAGAGACAAGGGACACGATGTTTTACCTGTGTTGGGCCCTCTCGATGGAGGTAAAACCCTACTCTGCTTGATTAATATTGATGATATGGGTAGTACAACGATGGATCTACCACGAGATCGAGAGAGGCTAAACCCTAGAAGCTAGCCTATGGTATGATTGTTGTCCGTCCCACGGACTAAAACCCACCGGTTTATATAGGCACCAAGAGGTTAGGGTTACAGTCGGTTACAATGGTAGGAGATCTCGCATATCCGTATCGCCAAGCTTGCCTTCCACGCCAAGGAAAGTCCCATCCGGACACGGGACGAAGTCTTCAATCTTGTATCTTCATAGTCCAGGAGTCCGGCCAAAGCTGATAGTTCGGCTATCCGGACATCCCTAATCTGGGACTCCCTCAGCAAGTTTAAGTGAGGCCGGAAACAACAAACAACAATTCCGGAAAATCCCCTTGTGCATAATTTGAGTTTGGTACTGTTCTGCCCTAAACCATATTTTAATGTTGTTAAACAATAAAACAAAGTGCACCAAGTTAATCTATGCATTTTTCCACCCCATTTACATATAAAGTTTATTAAAATTGGAGCTACGGTTAATTAGTTATGAAATAAAGGATTTTAGCATGGCATTTAAGCAAATTAATGCAAACATCAAGTTAAACATTTTAAACATGGATGAGAGTAGCATATTATGAAACTAGATGTAATTCTAAGCATTTTACATGTATAAAGTTTTTACATATGATGCATGGTTATTTAGTTATTAAATGCATGAAGTATGAGGGGTTTTCTGCAAATCTGTAAATCACTGGATAATGCTAAAATCGCAGATCTGAAAAAATACTACACTGGGACGAATCTGGCTGGCACGATAGGTGAAAAAAACAAAAGGAGGGGCACTCGGGATCTGCTCACCCATGGGCCAGGCCTAGTCGGTGAAGATGAGGCGGTGTCTTGTGCTTTCGTTAGCGGCACCTTTGGAGGCATCGCCTCAGTTCAAGCGAGGCGAGGCGCTGGTCTCAAACAACGATGGCGGCAGCACGAACTCCGGTCGGCGAGGGTGCGGCTTGGGGGAGGCGGAGAGGAAGGTCGGCGAGAGGTGCTGCTGGGCCTTGGGGTCATGGGCTGGGCGGCTACTCGAGCAGTTTGAGCGGGCGACGGCGCAGGTGTCCTCCTCCTCTATTCGAAGCAGAGGATGGACTAGGCGGGTCGGGTGTAGAGGAGGCCGGGACGAGCGGGACGCGGCAGTAGGCGATGGCTTGGCGACTGAGGAAGGAGGTCCGGCAGAGACCCGAGGGCGCAAGGCGTCGGCTTGGCCTAGGTCAGAGAGGCCATGGCGTCGGTGGAGCTCCGTTATGACGTAGCCCGCGGGCGGAGACGAGGCGGGGTCCTGGTTCAGAGAGAGAGAGATATGTGAGAGGAGGGACTAGAAAGCAGGGGAGGGGAAGGAAGGAGCGACGCGGGGGCTCATCTGCTGGTTCGGTCAGTCGGCGACGAGGCGGACGAGGAGGGCGGCTAGTGTCCTCAGGGTCCTTGTTGGAGGAGGAGCTTGGGTCGGCTGGGGCCCCGGGCAGGAGCGTTCCCGCTCGGGAGGAGCTGCTGTGGTCGTGGATGAAGGTGGCTGCGCTGCTGCGGCTTGGGTGGAGGAGAGTCGCGGGGCTCGGGGAAGGAGCACGGCGCAGGGGCTGGTCCTGCTGGTGGTGCTCCATAGCGGGGAGCTCGGTGGTCTTCTTTGCTTCTTGGCGTCTTGAGGAATCGAAGAGGTTCTTGGCTCGGGCGTGAAATGGATCGAGAGGAAGGTGGAGGCTGGTTGGTGGGTGGAGGAAAACGAGGAGAAGGGGGATCCCGAGGGGGATTTGGTGGAGTGGCAGCAGCGATGAGATGGATGGGACAGCCTACCTAAAATCTAGGGTTAGACTGCTTATGTAGCAGGTAGGATCATGTTAGGGTTAACTCGGTCCGTCCGATCGTAATCGGGTGGTCGAGAAAAAAATAGGTAGGGAGTCCAAATAAGAAAATGGAAATGTTTTATAGATGTTAGGGGCTGATCTGAATGCAACGGTGATGACTAAGCGGTTCGAGTTCGGGGCAAGTTTCGGACGCACGGGAGGGGGCTGCGAGCTGGCAAGAGAGGTTAGGTGGTCACGGTCAAGAGGGAAGCGAAAACACGATTGGTCTCGGAACGGTCAACGAAAGTAAGGGGGACGCGGCAACTACGAACAGGTGCAAGCTTTATGAAAACATGCAGATGCAATGCGCATGATGCTATGAGATGAGATGCATGACATGAACAAAATGTAAAACAAAAGACAAAAACCCAACCATTGAGGAAATACTATATCACATAGCCGGAAATGGCAAGAGTTGGAGTTATAATTATGGAAAGTTACATCCGGGGTGTTACACAAACCCACTTCCAATACTATTGAAAACATTATTATCAATATCATAATCATCATGAGGCATAAACAAATTTTCAATATCATAAGGAGCATTATCACCCAAATCATGATCATTGCAACAAGTAGTGGACATAGCAAAATTAGCATCCCCAAGCTTGGGGTTTTTCATATAATTAACATAATTGACATTAATAGAAATTATAATAACACCATTGGAATCATGCTTTTCATTGAAAGAGATGTCATGAATTACTTTATCAATTTCTTTTTCTGACACTTCATCGCAATCTTCAGATTCATGAATTTAAAGCAAAACTTCATAGAGATAATCAAGTGCACTCAACTCACTAGCAATTGGTTCAACATAATTGGATCTTTTGAAAAGATTAGTAAGTGGATGAGGATCCATATCAATAGATTATTAGCAAGCAAAGATGCAAGCAAATAGAAGGCACATGGCAACACAATTAGAGATAGCAAACAAGAGATCTGACGAGAAAACGACGAACGAAAAAGAGAGGCGAATAAAACGGCAAATTATTGTGAAGTGGGGGAGATGGAAACGAGAGGAAAATGGAAAATAATGTAAGTTGCATGGAGATGAGATTTGTGATTAGGAACCTGGTAGATGTTGATGATGTCTCCCCGGCAATGGCGCCAGAAATTCCTTTTAATGTTTGCTTGAACTACGTTGGTATTTCCCCAAAGAGGAAGGAATGATGCAGCACAACAATGATAGGTATTTCCCTCAGTGATGAGATCAAGGTTATCGAACTAGTAGGAGAACCATGTAGCACCACGTAAACAACTCCTACACACAAAGAACAAATACTTGCAACCCAATGTAAGAGAGGGGTTGTCAATCCCTCATGGGCAAAAAGGTAGATAAAATTGTAGTAGATTGGATAAATAGATCTTGCGGGAACGCGAGATAAAATAAATAATTAAAAATTGCAGCAACGTTGTCACATCCCTAGCTTTACCTTGGCCTTCGACTAGCTTTGTTGTTGCATCATGTTTAAATTCAAATGAAATTTGAATTAAGGAATTTTCAAAGCCTCAGAATCCTTTTAAAAAACGATCAAGATAAAACTGCTTCAAATAAGTCCAAGAAAATGTTCCTGTTATCGCCTGGAAATATTGGCAAGAGATAAAATCCAAACCAATATTTTTGGTGTCTCAGAAACATTTATTTTGGGCCTTTGAATTAAATCAATAGCTATTTGAATTGGATTTATATCTACTATTAAATAAATATAGGTCCGATAATTCTGAAATATTTTTTGGAGCTTTGGTTTAATTCTTTTAGCTTCCAAAAATAATTTTCAGAAGCAACAAAATTGAATTGGTCTCAAAACCAAATTCAAAACAAACCTGCAAAATAGAAAACAGAACAAAATTAGAAAAGAACAGGAAAGGACAGAAACCTTACCTGTCCAGCCCAGCCGGCCCAGCAGTGTAGGTAGCCCAGCCCACCGCCAAGATCATCATCAACCTCCCGCCAAGAGGCGGGAGGCGTGTGTTCACTGCGTGCATACGCCTGCTGCGCCACCTCTTGTCCCCCTGCCTGCCTAGACCTCCCTCGCGTCACCACGCACCTTCCTGGTCTCTCTCTCACTATCCCCGTGCTCCTCCCCCTCCTCTGTCTCGCTCTCTCACGCACACCCGAATGCGGCCGTCGCCACCGACGATGATCACCGTAGCCACCGTCCACCCTACCCCTCTCTGTACCATCCAATGGCTCCATCGCAAAGCACTCTTTCCCATCGACAAGCCATGTGACACTGGGAGCCCCGTGCCGTCGTCCTCGTCCTCGTCTTCTTCCGCGGGATCCGATGACAACCGCCAATGATTCGACGCCGTCTGGCCTCCCTCGAGCTTGCCGACCACCTCTACGAGCCCGCTGTGAGCTCCGCCTCATTTTCCCTCTTCTCTAGCGAGTGTCCTGTGCCATAGCCCTGCTAGCCGTCGTGCCCGCGAGCTTACCACCGCCGACGATGTCGCCGCTGCCGCGCTAGTCACTAGAGCTCGTGTCCGAGAACTCCATCGCGCTCAGCACGCTCCCAGTAGCACATATCACCCCGCCGCTGGCAACCCCGTGCACCACAACGCGATCCCGCACACAACTGAACTCCGGCTGCCGCCCCGAGCTTGTTTCCGGCGAGCTCCGGTCAACCCACGGCCTCCTACCTGCTCCATCGGATGCGGGCGAGCACGGGCTATGCCCCGGTGGTTTCCGCACGTCCATCCGCCGCCTCTAGCGCAGGTCCGGCGAGTTCCCGCCATGCTTTAGGTTGCCGCCGGCCGAACTCCGATTGCTGGTGATGTGGCACCATCATTAGCGCCTAATTAACCACCTAGAGTCACTGACAGTGGGCCCTAGTGCCTGCTAATTAGTTTTGTTAGGTTTAATTAATCACTGTTTAGCCACCATGTCAATGACAGGTAGGACCCGCACGTCAGGTTTGACCTAGACCGGGTCAGTTGACCTGCTGATGTCACAGTGACGCCAAGCTGACGTAGGCATGACACACTGCTGATGCAACACTGACGCAATAATCGTTTTTTGGATTTAAAATAATCCAGGAATTCCAGAAAATAGTATAAACTTCAAAAATTCATATAAATTCAACCGTAACTCAGAATGAAATAATTTATATATGAAAATGGATCAGAAAAACCCAAACTATCCATTTGTACCATCTTCATACATGTTAGAACAACTTATAGCTGCTGTTTAGCACAAATCATATAAAGGGCATTTAAACCATCACATATGGAGTTTGAATTTGAATCTTGGATTCAAACCAACTCCATTTAACTTGCTGCTAGTTGCATTAGCTCAACCCACAGCATATTGTCATGTCATGATCATGCATCATATTGTGCATTGAATTGATTGTGTTCCTCATTGTTTGCCGGTGTTTGCCCCCTCTTAGTAGACGACGTACCAGCGATGAGTTCGATGACACCGATTAAGAGCTATACTATCTTCAGAAGTGCCAGGCAAGCAAAACCCCCTTGTTCATTCCGATACAATCCCACTCTCTCACTCCTGCTCTCTTTTACTGCATTAGGACAACAACGACTCATCTGTTACTTGATGCGGTAGCTGAATCCCTTTATCCTCTGCATGACCTGTTATTGCCACAGTAAATAGATGAAACCCACTAGCATGAGTAGGAGTTGTTTGAGCCCTGATGTGCCTACTCATTCATTCTTGTTTGATATGCTTGCTACTTCTTAGAGTTGAGTCAGTTCTGATTCATCGGGGATGAATTGGAATGGTGATGAACATGTCGTACTGTGTGTGAGCTAAGTGTGTGAACACGATTTGGTAAAGGTAGCGGTGAGAGGTCATGTAGGAGTACATGGTGGGTTGTCTCATTGAAACTGTCCTCAGGAACTGAGTTCTGTGTTTGTGATCCATGAACAGTTACTACCACACATTGGGTTCTGGTAACTCGACCCCTCTCAGCTTCTTAACCACCCTTGTCCTCTGTCCAGGAGTTGCAAGTAGTTTCTGGTGTTTTTAGTATGCTGGAGGCCGTGCGCAACATTGACCCGAGGGGTGGGCTGTGATGCAGTAGGCATGTGGCCGGGTATGCCGGGCGCCCGTTTGGTGTCGCGGAACCCTGTACATATCTTTCGGGGTCGTATGTGGAAACCTCGGCCAGAATCCCTGCGGATGGAACCTGAATAGGCGATAAACCTGGACTAGAGACTTGAGTGTTTAGGTAGGCCGTGGCCGACACCCTCGTTGGGCTTCCGCTTGAAGGTTGCCGAGTACATGTCGTGTAAACAGCGGTAAGTGGTGAGAGTGTGTGTGAAGAAGTACACTCCTGCAGGGTTAACATCATCTATTTGAATAGCCGCGTCCGCGATAAAGGACCTCTCGGTTGCCTATACAGTTCATAGACAAGTGTCAGTGCTATGGATGGCATTCTCGTAGGGAGATGGGAGCGGATCCATAGTGGTGTATTGATATGGTGAATATGTGGATTCGTGTGCGCCACCTCAAAAGAGTTACATGCAGCGTAGATCAGGATAGCCACCGAGTCAAAGCTGGCTTGCTGCAGTTAAACCCCACCATCCCCTTTGTTGATAATGATGCGTATGTAGTTAGTTCTGATGTAAGTCTTGTTGGGTAGATTTGTACTCACGTTTGCTTAATTTATGTTTTTGCAGAGAGACTCCAGTCTCACTAGTAGTTCCGCATGGACTTTGACGTTTAGCTTGTTACCTCAGCTGCGATCTTGTGCCCTTGGCAGGGTCTTGTAGATAGTCAGGCTTCTCAGCCTTTTTATTTGTAGTTGACTGTACTCAGACAAGTTAAGCTTCCGCATGTGCTCATTGCTTGTATGACTTGATTGCTGGGTCATCAGACCCATGTTTGTAATATGTGGCTCCTTGGAGCCTAATGAATAAAATACTTGAGTTGTAGATTCATGTTGTGATGCCATGTTGTATTTGCACATATCGAGCATATTGTGTGTATGTTATCGAAATGCTTGGTATGTGTGGGATTTGACTATCTAGTTGTTTATCCTTGGTAGCTTCTCTTACCGGGAAATGTCTCCTAGTGATTCCACTGAGCCTTGTTAGTTTGCTACTGCTCTGGAACACTTAGGTTGGCCGGCATGTGTCCTTCTTTGTTCATGTGTCTGTCCCTTCGGGGAAATGTCACGCGGTGTCTACCAGAGTCCTATTATCCTGCTACAGCCCAGATTCCCCGGAGTCCTGTTAGCCCAGCTGCTATAGCCCGGATTCACTCGCTGATGACTGACACGTTCGTTGCTGGGTCATGTATGCCTGTCCCTATAAGTTAATGCCACTTTGGGTTCATGACTAGCCATGTCAGCCCGGGTTCTTTGTCATATGGATGCTAGCGACACTATCATATACGTGAGCCAAAAGGAGCAAACGGTCCCGGGCCTGGTAAGGTGACACCCGTGGGAATACTGTGTGTGAGGCCGCAAAGTGATATGAGGTGTTACATACTAGATCAGTGTGGCATAGGATCGGGGTCCTGACAGCTTTTGTATCAGAGCCTGACTGCCTATAGGATTACCAACCAAACTGGTCGAAGTTGAGTCTAGAAATGCTTTAGCTATATGTAGGGGAATTGATTGTGGGATGGAATGTATGGCTCTTTTTACTCCTTTATCTTATGCCCTTCTGATATGAGTCATCATATCTTTCCTACGGGGTTAAGGAAGTAGGCTATCTCTTCTTTCTATTAGGATCACGTGTTACTAATCTGTAGACTCATAAGATTGGTGGATTCAAGCCTTAGTTCAGTTCCTACTGTCTCCGTGTATTCATAGTTGATCTCAGAACCTCGATATTATGATGATCGAGTGGTTATGCCATCATTTTGTAGGATGTCTCAAATCTTTTGAGCATTTATAGCCGTTATGCTGTCTGAGTCATCCCAGGTTTCTAAACAATCTAATGCACTTGCAAATCCTTTCCCTCTGGTTTTGATGTTCCTTTGGGCCAGGTTAATCACACTAATTGCTGATTTTAGGTATTCTATTGCCTCGACATATATGTTGGAGTTATTATTATGACCCTAGTTGTCTTAGGGGATCATCTAGTAATCTAGCCATGATTTGTGTCCCAGCGTGATGATTCTGGCCTTTATTCTCGAAAGCATCCCGTGATGCTACTCAGTAGTAGGTATTCTACTCCAAGGTTTTTGAACCCGAGATTCACCCTACTTACCTCGTGTTGATTGTGTTTTTCTCATTCCTTAGGTTATTAGTAACCTTTGCGATAGTCCTTGAGGTCTGTGGTAAATCCTTCTTCCAATACCATGAACCAATATGGCAGAAATTCCTCGCAGAACCGAAAGATCACAACCAGAGTGCTCTTGACGAGTTCTCGATTCTATGCTGTGACTCTGCTAGACCTACCTTCTCCGCATGGGTTATCTGGAAGAAACCTGTCGAACCTGGTCTGACATACTAATCTATGTATCCACAACTCAGAAAGTTATATGTTCCTTGAGTTGTCCCTCCTTAGTTGTATTCGGACCCCCGTCTATCAATTGATAGTCAAGAGTATTTGTGCATTCGTTTATCGATGCCTATTACTCTTGTGGTCCGACAAGCCATTCTATTCTGGAATGACTAGGAGAAACAAACTCCAGAACCTCATCCATATCCAAGATTGGGTCAAGTAGTTGTATTCCGCAGATCAAATTGCTAACCCAGCTTTTGTTCTGTTCAACCTTGGAGTATTACCATCTTTATATTAAGATTGTCATGGGAATTGCACACCATCTCATGAACTCTTGATACAGTGATACTTCTCGCCATCGCTATTCATTCGTTGGTCCCCGTGTTGTTGCAACTAGAATATCGACAAGTGAACCGTGATGTGTGAAATCAATACTCCTAGCAACCTTGTTGCTTGGTAGTTAAAGGACAACAATCTCATTCTTAGCATGTTGGTTATTGAAATTATCATTCTAAGATTGATCGTGCTACCTAGTCCATTTTACCTGGTGCACTCCTCAATCAATGAGATAGGATTGTGTCAATCCCTCGCTCTTTTGATCATGTCGCCTTGCCTCGAAAGCAAGGTTGTTCTCAAGCTTAGTAGCATACCGGTGGTTCGTGATTTTTCGAATGTCTCCTCGGAAGTATCACTAGGCTGTCACCTGACCCTTATGTTGAGCTCGTGATCAAGTTGGTTTCTTGTAAACCACTCATTCTCCAATATTCTGTGTTGCATACCACTGAGCTAGTTGGTTAAGATAAACAACAACTTGGAGAGTTGGAGGATAAAAGCTTTATCCGACTTAGATCATTCCAAAGGGATAACTCTTTGTATATGTGTGTTGAAGAAAGATGGTATTTTCATCGATTGACCTCATGATCAGTTAATGGACCTATCATCTTATCCAATCTTTGATTTGAGTATGGGCTATCATCAAATCAAATCAGAACCAACGATATTCTTAATGTTGTCTTACTCGTGGTTGATCCCTCGAGCATACACCATTATATCTTTTGGGTCTGACCAATGCTATCACTTGTTCACATAATTATGGAATTCCACTTAGATGGAAACCTGGATGAATTGTTGTTGAACCCATCAGCAACATTTTTATCTTCTCCATGATTCGTGTTGAACATCCAGTTAGTGTTGGAAACTTTATAAGCATTGCCCTCATGTTCCGTTCATGAAGCATATGTCCGGATGAAAGATGTGACTTCCTCTAATTCATGTATATCTGATGCAAGTTGCCGCCGTGGATTTGAGAAAGTTAGTTTTGCTTCCTTTGGAGTTGTCCCAAGTCATTCATGCATGTGCGAAGTATTCTATGGTTTGATAGACTGATCATCTCCATTCCATGTGTAATTCCTAGCAAACCAAGCCACTGATTTATTTGTTCAAGGTGAAGAAGCTCCTTCTTAAGAGCTAACCCGGGCTTATAGAAAGACTTCGATATCCTCAATGATGGTTACCAGAACTCAGTAGTGTTTTATTATAAGAGTACTACGTGGTCATGCTTGTCTTGGACAGCGTGTTCACATGTGGGTAGCAGAACTAGCTCATGTTTTGGAACTTTCTATCGTAGTTCATTTCCCGAGAATCTTGCTACGTCATCTCATCGATTTGTGTTGCAACCTTTCACTTTCAGACCTACTGAGTCTGGAAATCCTGACACCAACCAAATCTGAATCTCAGGTAGATATGATGGTTGGAACATTAATTATGCTATTGGTCTCTCTGTAACCGGTAAAGTGGATGTTATGGCTACCCCACCTAGCCAGAAGGCCAACTATGGTAGTATCTTGATTCGGCAATTTAGCCACCTCCCCATGAGGATGTCATATGACTTATTCTAGAAGTTGTTCCTTATGGATCCTTTGTCTTCCCGAAGTTCGACCTATACTTGATGGCCACGTTAATGCTTTAAGTATGACTGCGGTATGTAGAACATGAAGGAGAACATTAGAAGCGGAGTGCTAAATGTCTATCGGTCGATCATCCAGATTTCGTTTCCTTGGCCTCGCTAAGGTGAAATCTGAGAAGGTGTTATCTTCCTTTGCATCTGCATCCTCCACCGATATTCATCATGGCAGTACGAGGTGTCACCAACATCTTGGCACGGATGTTGGTAAGACCTTGATGAGTAAGGAAATGCTCAAGTTGTTGAGAGCCCGCTCAGTCACTAGGTAATATCCTCGGCATCATCTGGAATGTGCTTTCCATTGCTAGGTTGTCATATAACTCTAGTTTTCTTTCCAAACTGAGTATGCCATTTCTCTGAACTCCTTCAAACGATCATTTGTGATTTTCCTTGGGTTGGTTTAGAGGGTTTCAATGATTTCTATATCAAAAGTAATTCTTTTTGCCACTCAAGGGAATATTTCTACGAGTCACCTTCCCTAAGGTGTCACGTTATGGAATCATGGCAATTATCTCCTTGCTACTTTGAAACCATGTACCATCTTACTCAAGCATGGAATTGTTGCCTACCAACTTGAACCTTCATCATCTGCTTTTCCATCACCCCTGATGTGTCTGTTGTGTCTCTCATCTCAAGAGATGTTATTACGTCTCTCTCCATGAGTTGATCCTGAGTTGCTCGATCTTCGAGGAGATTGTTTCCTGTAGAGTTTCTTTCTATAGTCAACACGTTGAATGAAGATCTCGAAAGCAAAGACATTAAGATCAATATGATGCAATGAAGCTACTTCTTCGAGAAGGGTAGTTGGATCGAGAAGATTGTGATAGTTTGTGACCTCCTTTCTTCTTACCTCACGTCCTGAATCTCGGGACGAGATTCTTGTTTAGTGGGGGTGAGTTGTCACATCCCTAGCTTTACCTTGGCCTTGGACTAGCTTTGTTGTTGCATCATGTTTAAATTCAAATGAATTTTGAATTGAGGAATTTTCAAAGCCTCAAAATCCTTTTAAAAATGATCAACATAAAACTGCTTCAAATAAGTCCAAGAAAATGTTCCTGTTATGCCCTGGAAATATTGGCAAGAGGTAAAATCCAAACCAATATTTTTGGTGTCTCAGAAACATTTATTTTGGGCCTTTGAATTAAATCAATAGCTATTTGAATTGGATCTATATCTACTATTAAATAAATATAGGTCCAATAATTCTGAAATATTTTGTGGAGCTTTGGTTTAATTCTTTTAGCTTCCAAAAATAATTTTCAGAAGCAACAAAACTGAATTGGTCTCAAAACCAAATTAGAAACAAACATGCAAAATAGAAAACAGAACAGAATTAGAAAAGAACAGGAAAGGACAGAAATCTTACCTATCCAGCCCAATTTCCTGCCCAAAGATAGAAGCTAGCCCAGCCCACCCATGACCGTCTTCAACCTCCTGCCAAGAGGGCGGGAGGGCGTGTGTTCAGCACAAGCACGCCAGCTGCCACCTCTTCTCTCCCTGCCTACCTGGACCTCCCTCGCATCGCCACGCACCCCCTTGGTCTCTCTCTTACTCTCCCGTGCTCCTTCCCCTCCCCTGTCTCGCTCTCTCACGCACACCCGAACGCAGCCGTCACCACCGACGACGATCACCGTGGCCACCGTCCACCGTACCCCTCTCCGTACCGTCCAACGACTCCGCCGCGAAGCCCTCTTCCCCATCGCCAAGCCATGTGATGCTGGGGGCCCCGTGCCGTCGTCCTCGCCCTCGTCTTCTTCCGTGGGATCCGATGACAACCGTTGACGATTCGACGCCGCCCGGCCTCCCTCGAGCTCGCCAAGAACCCCTACGAGCCCGCTGTGAGCTCCGCCTCATTTCTCCTCTTCCCTAGCGATTTTCCTGTGCCGTAGCCCTGCTGGCCGTCGTGCCCGCGAGCTTACCGCAGCCGGCGATGTTGCCGCCTCCGCGCTAGTCACTGGAGCTCGTGTCCGAGCACTCCATCGTGCTCAGCACGCTCCCAGTAGCACATATCACCCCGTCGCCATCATCCCCGTGCACTACAACGCGATCCCACGTGCAACTGAACTCCAGCCGACACCGTGAGCTTGTTTCCGGCGAGCTCTGGTCAACCCACGGCCTCCCACCTGCTCCCTCGGATGCGGGCGAGCATGGGCTATGTCCCGGTGGTTTCTGCACGTCCATCCGCCGCCTCTAACGCAGGTCCGACGAGTTCTCGCCGCACTTTTGGTCGCCGCTGGCCGAACTCCGCTGGCTGGTGACGTGGCACCGTCATTAGCGCCTAATTAACCACCTAGAGTAACTGACAATGGGTCCTAGTGCCTCCTAATTAGTTTTGTTAGGTTTAATTAATCACTGTTTAGCCACCGTGTCAATGACAGGTAGGACCCGCACGTCAGGATTGACCTAGACAGGGTTAGTTGACCTGCTGACGTCACACTGCCGCCAGGCTGACGTAGGCATGACACACTGCTGACGCAACACTGACGCAATAATCGTTTTTTGGATTTAAAATAATCCAGGAATTCCAGAAAATAGTATAAACTTCAAAAATTCATATAAATTCAGCCGTAACTTAGAATGAAATAATTTATATATGAAAATGGATCAGAAAAATCCAATCTATCCATCTGTACCATTTTCATGCATGTTAGAACAACTTATAGCTGCTGTTTAGGACAAATCCTATAAAGGGCATTTAAACCATCACATATGGAGTTTGAATTTGAATCTTGGATTCAAACCAACTCCATTTAACTTGCTGCTAGTTCCATTAGCTCAACCCACAACATATTGCCATGTCATGATCATGCATCATATTGTCAATTGCATTGATTGTGTTCCTCCTTGTTTGCCGGTGTTTGCCCCCTCTCAGTAGACGACGTACCGATGATGAGTTCGATGATGCCGATGAAGAGCTATACTATCTTCAAAAGTGCCAGGCAAGCAAAACCCCCTTGTTCATTCCGATACAATCCCACTCTCTCGCTCCTGCTCTCTTTTACTGCATTAGGACAACAACGACTCTTCTGTTACTTGCTGTGGTAGCTGAACCCCTTTATCTTCTACATGACCTGGCATTGCCACAGTAAATAGATGAAACCCACTAGCATGAGTAGGAGTTGTTTGAGCCCTGATGTGCCTACTCATTCATGCTTGTTGCTTGTTTGTCATGCCTACTACTGCTTAGAGTTGAGTCAGGCTTGATTCATCGGGGATGAACTGGAATGGTGATGAACATGTCCTACTGTGTGTGAGCTGAGTGTGTGAACACGATTTGGTAAAGGTAGCGGTGAGAGGCCATGTAGGAGTACATGGTGGGTTGTCTCATTGAAACCGTCCTCAGGAACTGAGTTCTCTGTTTGTGATCCATGAACAGTTACTACCACACATTGGGTTCCGGTAACTCGACCCCTCTCGGCTTCTTAACCACCCTTGTCCTCTGTCCAGGAGTTGCAAGTAGTTTCTGGTGTTTGTAGTATGTTGGAGGTCGTGCGCAGCGCTGACCCAAGGGGTGGGCTGTGCTGCTTTAGGCACGTGGCCGGGCTCCCTGCAGATGGAACCTGAATAGGCGATAAACCTAGACTAGAGACTTGAGTGTTTAGGTAGGCCGTGGCCAACACCCTCGTTGGGCTTCCACTTGAAGGTTGCCGAGTACATGTCGTGTAAATGTCGGTAAGTGGTGAGAGCATGTGTGAAGAAGTACACCCCTGCAGGGTTAACATCATCTATTCGAATAGTCGCGTCCGCGGTAAAGGACCTCTGGGTTGCCAATACAGTTCATAGAAAAGTGAAAGTGGATACTCTAAAATGCGCAAGATAAGCGTGAGTGCTATGGATGGCGTTCTCGTGGGGAGACGGGAGCGGATCCATAGTGGTGTATTGATATGGTGAATATGTGGACTCGTTTGCGCCACCTCAAAAGAGTTACATGCAGTCGTAGATCAGGATAGCCACCGAGTCAAAGCTGGCTTGCTGCAGTTAAACCCCACCATCCCCTTTGTTGATAATGATGCATATGTAGTTAGTTCTGATGTAAGTCTTGCTGGGTATATTTGTACTCACGTTTGGTTAATTTACGTTTTTGCAAAGAGACTCCAGTCTCACTAGTAGTTCCGCATGGACTTTGACGTTTAGCTTGTTACCTCAGCTGCGATCTTCTGTCCTCGGCAGGGTCTTGTAGATAGTCAGGCGTCTCAGCCTTTTTATTTGTAGTTAACTGTACTCAGACAAGTTAAGCTTACACATGTGCTCATTTCTTGTATGACTTGAATGCTGGGTCATCAGACCCATGTTTGTAATATCTGTCTCCTCGGAGCCTAATGAATAAAATACTTGAGTTGTAGAGTCATGTTGTGATGCCATGTTGTATTTGCACATATCGAGCATATTGTGTGTATGTTATTGAAATGCTTGGTATGTGTGGGATTTGACTATCTAGTTGTTTATCCTTGGTAGCTTCACTTATCGGGAAATGTCTCCTAGTGCTTCTACTGAGCCTTGGTAGCTTGCTACTGCTCCGGAACACTTAGGCTGGCCGTCATGTGTCCTTCTTCGGTCCTGTGTCTGTCCCTTCGGGGAAATTTCACACGGTGTCTACCGGAGTCCTATTAGCCTGCTACAGCCCGGAATCTCCGGAGTCCTGTTAGCCCAGCTGCTACAGCCCAGATTCACTCGCTGATGACTGACACGTTCGTTGCTGGGTCATGTATGCCTGTCCCTGTAAGTTAGTGCCAGTTTGGGTTCATGACTAGCCATGTCAGCCCGGGTTCTTTGTCATATGGATGCTAGCGACACTATCATATACGTGAGCCAAAAGGTGCAAACGGTCCCGGGCCTAGTAAGGCGACACCCGTGGGAATACTGTGCGTGAGGCCGCAAAGTGATATGAGGTGTTACATGCTAGATCGGTGTGGCATAGGATCGGGGTCCTGACAAAGGTATTTTTGTATTTTTGGATTAATATATCTGAAAATAAAAGCAAATAAAAATAGATTGCGAAGGCAAATATAATAAAGAAGATACCTGGGGGCCGTAGATTTCACGAGTGGCTTCTCTCAAGAAAAATAACAAACAATGGCTAAACGAATTACTGTTGAGCAATTGGTAGAACTTCAAATAATCATGATGATATCCAGGCAATGATAATTATATAGGCATCACGTCCAAGATTAGCAGACCGAATCCTGCATGCATCTACTACTATTACTCCACACATCGACCGCTATCCAACATGCATCCAGTGTATTAAGTTCATAGAAAAACTGAGTTATGCAATAAGAGTAATGACATGATGTAGACAAGATCTATTTATGTAGAAATAGACCCCATCTTGTTATCCTTAATAGCAACGATACATACGTGTCGGTTCTCCTTTTGTCACTGGGATCGAGCACCGTAAGATCGAACCCATCACAAAGCACCTCTTCTCATTGCAAGATAAATAGATCAAGTTGGCCAAACAAAACCCAAATATCAGAGAAGAAATACGAGGCTATAAGCAATCATGCATATAAGAGATCAAAGAAGACCCAAATAACTTCCATCGATAAAAACGTAGATTTGATCACAAACTCAAAGTTCATCGGATCCCAACAAACACACCGCAAAAAGAGTTACATCATATGGATCTCCAAGAGACCATTGTATTGAGAGTCAAAAGAGAGCGAGAGGAAGCCATCTAGGTACTAACTACGGAGCCGTATGTCTACAATGAACTACTCACGCATCATAGGAGAGGCACCAATGACTATGATGAACCCCTCCGTGATGGTGTCTAGATTGGATCTGGTGGTCCTAGAACTTGCGGCGGCTGGAATTGATTTTCGTCGACTCCCCTAGGGTTTCTAGAATATTGGGGTATTTATAGAGCAAAGAGGCGGTGCGGGAGGCCATCGAGGTGGGCACAACCCACCTGGGCGTGCCTGGGGGCCCAAACGCACCCTGGTGGGTTGTGCCCCCCTCGGGGCACCCCCAGGTGCTTCTCTGGCCCATTGGGTGTCTTGTGGTCCATCAAAATTCCACAAAAAGTTTCGTTGCATTTGGATTCCGTTTGGTATTGATTTCCTGCGATTTAAGAAACAAGTAGAAAACAACAACTAGCACCGGGCACTATGTCAATATATTAGTACCAAAAAATGATATAAAATGATTATAAAATGATTGTAAAATGATTGTAAAACATCCAAGAATTATAATATAACAACATGGAACAATCAAAAATTATACATACGTTGGAGATGCATCAGTGGCATCCACCGTAATGAGTCGCCATTAACCTATCGGGTTCCTATTTGGATCTGATAACCCATTGACAGCCCGGACTGATGGGGATTTTCCATGTGTAAAATTCTTAATGGCCAGAGGAACCGCATGTCGGCTCACCGTTGGGACAGATGACATCCACTCATTGGACGGGAGGCGCCTATGATACATTAACATGTGGCATGGCCCAACAAAGGCCAACTCAGGTGAAAAGGCCGGCCCATTTGACTTGGTAAAAAGGTAGCGGGCCGGCCCATAGAAAGCGTGTTAACGACTGCTACGAGCACTGCGTTGGTTTTCCCTTGAAGAGGAAAGGGTGATGCAGCAAAGTAGCATAAGTATTTCCCTAAGTTTTTGAAAACCAAGGTATCAATCCAATAGGAGGCTCCACACAAGTCCCTCGTACCTACACAAACAAACAAGAACCTTGCAACCAACGCGATAAAGGGGTTGTCAATCCCTTCTCGCCACTTGCGAAAGTGAGATCTGATAGAGATAATAAGATAAGATAAATATTTTTGGTATTTTTATGATACAAATTGGAAAGTAAAGATTGCAAAATAAAGTAGATTGGAAACATATATGATGGAAAATAGACCCGGGGGCCATAGGTTTCACTAGTGGCTTCTCTCTAGATAGCATAAGTATTACGGTGGGTGAAAAAATTACTGTCGAGCAATTGATAGAAAAGTGCATAGTTATGAGATTATCTAGGCATGATCATGTATATAGGCATCACATCCGCGACAAGTAGACCGACTCCTGCCTGCATCAACTACTATTACTCCACACATTGACCGCTATCCAGCATGCATCTAGAGTATTAAGTTCATAATAACAGAGTAATGCATTAGGCAAGATGACATGATGTAGAGGGATAAACTCAAGCAATATGATATAAACCCCATCTTTTTATCCACGATGGAAACAATACAATGCGTGCCTTGCTGCCCCTGCTGCCACTGGGAAAGGACACCGCAAGATTGAACCCAAACCTAAGCACTTCTCCCATTGCAAGAAAGATCAATCTAGTAGGCCAAACCAAACAGATAATTCGAAGAGACTTGCAAAGATAACCAATCATACATAAAAGAATTCAGAGGGTGTTGGGGATATTACCACTAGGTGTAAACCGGCCAAGTTTGGGCCGGGTTAGCTCTGCCAGTGGTGTAGTCATGGAAAGGCCCAAGGCCTGTAGTCGGTTTAGAACTTATAGCCGTAAACCGGCCTGATGTATGACTTGTATTGTAAGTTAGGAATAGGGAGATGCCAACCGGGATACGAGTATGAACCGGTTGGGACTCTGCAAACCGACAGGCGCCACTGTGTATATAAGGGGCGACCGGCGGTTCAAGAGAGACAACCACAACTCGAGCCTAGGCGGCTTATTTGCTCCTAGCCATCGAGACTACATCAATTCCATCACAACTAGACGTGGCTTTTACCTTCATCGAAGGGCGAACTAGTATAAAACCCTCGTGTCTTTGCTTCCGCTTTAACCCCTACAAGTAAACCCGTAGTGATGGCTCCACGACTAAGTCCTTATGCTAGGACATCTGCCGTGACAAATCCACGACAGTTGGCGCCCACCGTGGGGCGATCGCACGATGGTTTGACAATCTTGGAGGGCAAGCTCAAAGGACTCGAAGGCTACGCCAGGGGCGGATGACCAAGAGTCGTCGCGGCGGATCTACATCGACGATCTTTGGATGGGGTCCCGAGGCCGATTCAATCGAGTATGGATACCGGGTCCCTTCGCGCATACACGCCTTCATCGGCAAGATCGGAGGGCCTGATCCGGACATCTGCACCGACCTCGCCGAGACGGCTCAGCCACAAGAACTAGCCCGCTAAACCGCCGTGAAGCATGTCTTCGTCTTGAGTCACCCATGGAGGGAGTATGATGCGGTTGAGCACGGTAGCGAGACCGCTGCTTATTCCGCGATGAATCTTCAGCAGAGAGACTGAGTCATTGTACCGGTTGCAGGATGATATGATCAGGGGCTGTTCCGACGGTGACAGTATTCCGGACCCCCCAAGCCAGCTAAACCGGATCTGTGTATTCATGGCCGGTACGCAGGCCGCAAACCTTTCTTCAGCCGCGGTAGCAATGCTTTCCGGTTCAGCAGCGGCAGCGGGGGCAGGAGGCCCGGTGCGCCCGCCGGTTCAAGTTTTGTCAGATCTGTTTGACGCGCTAGCAACGCTCATGGTGGAGGATAACCCAGCAGATCAGGAGGCCCATAACGCAGAAATTGCGAAGGTGAAAGAGCAGATCACGCAAGCCAAAGCGGATCTAGCGGCAGAGAAGGAGCGCATGGCCGCAGAGCGGGCCGCTTTAGATGCACAAGCTTACAAACTCATGCTTGACCAGAGCGCGTCGCAGGAGGTGTTAAAGCGGAAGTACAGATCACGCTTGCCATCAGGATTTGACCCTAGAAACCTCTTTCAGACCTTTTTATTACCTTGAATTCCAAAGCGGGTTTATTGCACGCAAGTCCTCTTCACTAAAGTCCGAGCCGTCTTCCTTCACACTGGGATAGCCCTGAGCTGCTTCCACGGGATCAAAATCCGGCACCGTGCTTTGGCCCGGATCAAGGCATTGATGGCTCCGGTTCGTGCGAGATTTCTTCACCTCTTCAATCCGGGAAGGAAGGATAGAAAGCCGTTCAAGGTATCTTGGATCGTGGGCGGTGCTGGGTTATTATGTGATATTGTGGTAATAACGCTGGGCTCCGGTATATAACTGCTCCACTAAAGTGTAGACAGCTTTCAGTTTCTTCCGCACGTCATTAGCCAAGTGCCCAACGCGTGTGCCTGCATATGATGACAGGATATTTTTTAAACCGGAATATTGGGCCAGCAGGAAAATTATATTACACTTATTAACAGGGAGCTTACCGAAGATGGCTGCCGTCATAGAATGCACTTGCCGCTTCACGGCTGTCAGATCATCCACAACCGGTTTAAGGGCAGCTTCAGCATTCTCGGCCCGTTTAAGCAAGTTGGCCTTTTCGGTGGCCCAAACCGCCTGTTCCTTCTTCATGTTGTCCTTCACTTGTTCCGCAGCAGTCAAGGCACTGGTTAGCTCCTTCTTGGCCTTGTCTGTCTCGGCCTGCTGGGTTTTCAATGCCGCCTGTAAATCGGCAATCCGATCATCCTTGATTTTCACCTCAGCCTGCGCATTGATAGCATGATCAGCCAACAATTACAGTTCAAGTCTCAACCACACAACATAGTTATATGCTTGACACTTGGGGGCTAATGTACCTTCATTTTTTCTACTGCTGATACATGGCAAAGTCCCAAGTTCAATACGAGTATTCAACTCGGCACTTGGGGGCTAATGGCTATTTGATTCTATTAAAGTGTTGCCAGGAAGTTTTTGGAGTGCCGGTTTAAGTACGCATATTTAAACCGGCCCTGGTGGTTATAAGGGAAGATTGCAAAGTCTATCAAAGAAAGTTATCAAGTACCAATTTGATCAAAGATTGCAAACCGGCCCTTGGGGGCTACAAGGATTACTATGTTGGTAATAAGGAAAGGAGCGTTACCTCAAACTTATCTCTCATCAGTTTCACCAAGCCAGCTTCATAATCACGGCTACTGTAAAGCCGGTTTAGATATCCGGAATGAAGGTCTTGGGCGCTCATAGCGGCGTATGTTTCCAGCTCTACATTCCACTTTCCTTTGTTAAAAGTGGAAGAGTCCTCTTTCACAGTATGCCGGGTTAGAGTTGCAGCATTCCCCGGTTCAGAGTGGCCCGTTCCAGTGATTACAACGTCGTCATCTTTCGATTCGACGAATCGTGTGGGCACAGCCGCTTCAGTAGGACTGTGAGGCTTCTCAGACCGGATAGTACTAACAGGTGGATCGACAGACATTGAAGCATCCACAGGCCTCTCCTCAGGAATAACATCTTCTTGAACCGGAGGGTCAGTTGGAATATCTTCACAGGCAACATTCTCGAGATCCGGTGCTCGCTCATGATCTGAAGCGGCAGCCTCTTCAGCTGTTTTGTCCAGGCGAGCCTTTTTGCTGGGTTTCGGTTTGGTTCTGGAGAAGCAAAGATTCAGGAGCAAGGCATGTACATTACAGAAGAAATCAACAAGCATATGACTGTATGAATTTACCCGACGGCTATCTTCAACGGTGGTAGCTGAGTGGCTGATGATTCGCCAGAGGACGAATGGGAGGTGACCTGATAATCGGAGTCGGACGGATTAAGAGGTTGACGGAATAAACCCGCTTTGGAATTCAAGGTAATAAAAAGGTTGGAAACCTCGGTGCGGCGCTTTCCGGCCGGGCTGTTTGGTAAACCGCAGAGGTAACTACACCGTCCGCCAGTCCGGGTTGTACGCGAGCTTCATGCTGCTGTGTCTTCATAAGAAGTTTGGGATCCAAGTAAGCAAGGGGGTGAGAAAAGTTAACTTTCCGGTTTGCCCGGCGAAATTTTGGTGAAGGCAAATTTGTTGAATCGGAGGAGAGAATGATTACCTCAGCAAGTCCTGCGTTGCTGGCTTCAGCGTCGTCCTGACAAGCATCGTCATCAATAAGACGTGTAAAAAACAAGCCAAGAGAATCAAGTTCCGGATTACCCACATCATCATCGATGGCGGATCGACGGCCGTGGTTTTCCTCTTGTGGGCGGATTTTTAACAACTTCGTTTTGGGCGGTTTTGCCGCCCAGCCTTGTCCGCTTTGTCTTGAGAGAGTTTCTTGCTCCAAAACGGATTGTCACCCTGGATCAGAAATAATTGAGAGTTGGAAGTATGAAAGTAATAGCAGTATTTAGTGATGACACAGTCAGAGACTTACCGCAGGAGGCGCGTTGAAGGTGCAGTAAGGAGCCAAGCCGGTTTGGGCACAAAGGTGCTCCGGTTCGTTCAGCATTTTCCTCACTGAATCCGTGACTTCATCTTCGGATAGTTCCAGCTTGGTGTGTCGGAGTGGGTCATCGACGCTGCCAGTATACTGGTACATCAAACCGGAACACCGGCTCAGAGGCAATATGCCCCAAGATAACCAGCAGCGTGCCAGATCGATCCCAGTCAAGCCGTTGGCCATGAAGGCCCGGAGCTTGGATAGTTGTGGAGCATATTTACTTCTCTCTTTGGCAGTTAATCGTTGCGGAAAGGGATGAGTGTTGCTGAGCCGCTCTGGACGGAAACCAGGTAAAGGATTTTCACCTTCAGGGGAAGTGTCTTTGCAGTAGAACCAAGTCGCGTTCCACTCTTTGGGATGAGTGTGGAGTTTGACGTGGGGATAAGTGATCTCCTTCCTCTTCTGGATAGCCATACCGCCCAATTCGGTATTGGGGCCATCGGTGAACTCGGTGCGGCGGTTTAGGTGGAAGTGATCCCTGAACAGTTCAACAGAGGGTTCCTCTTGCGATATGCTTCGACAAAGACTTGAAAATGGCACAAAGTTGGTAATGAATTGGGGCCAATATCTTGGGGACGGAGTTGAAAATTGGCCATCACGTCCGGTAAAATTTCGACCAGGCGGTTTGAAACCCCTAACAAGTGATCCGCGAAACCACAACTTCTCCTTCCTGAGGGGTAGGAGGACATTCCTCTCCAGGAACCCTCCAATGGATTGTGTTTTGATCATCTAAAGCGCCGATTGATACCAGTTCGTTCAATTGTGTCTCGGAGACGCGGGAAGGAACCCAGTTGCATTCGTACACCTGTTTGGCCATCATAAAGATCTACAAGGAGAAGGATCCGGTTTAAGAAAGCACTTACTACAGAGTGATTGATTTAAGTTATGATAAACCAGAGTCGGTTCCTATAAATCAGCGTGTTGTCGGATAACGTCGGATATATCAAGGCGGTTCAACAAGGGGACTAATGGTGTACCGGTGCCGGGTTAGCAGCTTTTTTACCATGGTGAGTTAAACCGCCTAATCTTGGCTTTGAAGCTAATTGAAGTCGTGGACAGAAACAGGTTTCACAAAAGTTCATGTTTACTACGGATCAAACGCGGGTTTTCAGAAAACAGGAAAAGCGTCGCGAAAGTAAAGAAGAAACAGGAAATGCACCATAAGGTATATATATATATGCAGAAGATCTATGGATTAAGATGAGAAAGTGCAGCGGATACGCAGGAGTCTTCGTTTGGTACAGAACGGGATTCATAGCATGGCTCAAAGGCTAGAAAGGTGAAAATATATGAAGAACGTGGTATGAAGCTCGAACCCTAGAAACAGATCTAAGGTGAGGGAACATGCTGAAGAAGGGTAAGAGATTTACCGGAAACGGAGGAGATGCGGAGAAAGGCCGCAGTATTCTGGTCTGAACAGGTTGATGCAGCGGCCTAGGATGAAGCAGACGTTGATGACGACGACGGAGCTCCAAAGGCAGCAGCGCGAGGAAGAAGAAGAAGAGGAAGCGAAGGGGAAAACAGAATGACCCTTCGGTCCTATTTATAAGGCAGTAAAGCTAGGTCAAGCGCGTGAATCCAGGGACGGTCATTAAAGAAGGCGTTATAAAGGATAAACTTCAAGATGACGTCATGCCGGTTTACAGTGACCAGAAGCAATGATGTCATGCCGGTTTACAGTGATCAGAAGCAATGACGACGTGACGGTTTATTAAACAAAGAAGATGTCCAAGATGCAGGTTTTGTGAAGGATTGACATGAACCAGTTCAAATCAATCTGGGGCCTAATGTTGGGGATATTACCACTAGGTGTAAACCGGCCAAGTTTGGGCCGGGTTAGCTCTGCCAGCAGGTGTAGTCATGGAAAGGCCCAAGGCACAGTAGTCGGTTTAGAACTTATAGCCGTAAACCGCCTGATGTATGACTTGTATTGTAAGTTAGAATAGGAGATGCCAACCGGGATACGAGTATGAACCGTTGGGACTCGCAAACCGACAGGCGCCACTGTGTATATAAGGGGACGACCCGGCGGCGGTTCAAGAGAGACAACCACAACTCGAGCCTAGGCGAAGCTTATTTGCTCCCTAGCCATCGAGACTACATCAATTCCATCACAACTAGACGTAGGCTTTTACCTTCATCGAAGGGGCCGAACTAGTATAAAACCCTCGTGTCTTTGCTTCCGCTTTAACCCCTACAAGTAAACCCGTAGTGATGGCTCCACGACTAAGTCCTTATGCTAGGACATCTGCCGTGACAAATCCACGACAGAGGGGATTCAAATATTTCTCATAGATAAACTTGATCATAAACCCACAATTCATCGGATCTCGACAAACACACCGCAAAAAGAGTTACATCGAATAGATCTTCAAGAAGATCGAGGAGAACTTTGTATTGAGATTCAAAGAGAGAGAAGAAGCCATCTAGCTAATAACTATGGACTGGAAGGTCTGTGGTAAACTACTCACAACTCATCAGAGAGGCTATGGTGTTGATGTAGAAGCCCTCCGTGATCGATTCCCTCTCTGGCGGAGCGCCGGAAAAGGCCCCAAGATGGCATCTCACGGGTATACAAGGTTGCGGCGGTGGAAATAGGCTTTCGTGGTGCTCTTGGACGTTTTCAGGGTATGCAAGTACATATAGGCGAAGGAGGTCGGTCAGGGGAGCCACGAGGGGCCCACGAGGGTGGGGGGCGCGCCCACCCCCTAGGGCGCGCCCAGCACCCTCGTGGCCGCCTCGGCTGCTTCTTGACATCCACTACAAGTCTCCTGGATTGTGTTCGTTCCAAAAAGATCGCTCCTGAAGGTTTCATTCTGTTTGGACTCCGTTTGATATTCCTTTTCTTCAAAACACTGAAATAGGCAAAAAAACAGCAATTTGGGCTGGGCCTCCGGTTAGTAGGTTAGTCCCAAAAATGATATAAAAGTGTATAGTAAAGCCCATAAACATCCAAAACACATAATATAATAGCATGGAACAATAAAAAAATATAGATACGTTGGTGACGTATCAAGCATCCCCAAGCTTAATTCCTGCTCATCCTCGAGTAGGTAAATAATAAAAACAGAATTTTGATGTGGAATGCTACCTTGCATATTTCTCAATGTAATTTTCTTTACTGTGGCATGAATGTTCAGATCCAAATGATTCAAGACAAAAGTTCAATATTGACATAAGAATAGTAATACTTCAAGCATACTAACAAAGTAATCATCTCTTCTCAAAATAACATGGCCAAAGAAAGTTTTTCCCTACAAAATCGTATAGTTAGGCTATGTTTCATTTTCATCACACAAAATACTCCCATCATGCACAACCTCGGTTTCAGCCAAGCAATTGGTTCATACTTTTTAACACGTTTCAGGTTTTTTCACTCTCACGCAATACATGAGCGTAAGCCATGGATATAGCACTATGGGTGGAATAGAATATGATGATGGAGGTTGTGTGGAGAAGACAAAAAAGAAGAAAGTCTCACATTGACGAGGCTAATCAATGGGCTATGGAGATGCCCATCAATTGATGTCAACATGAGGAGTAGGGATTGCCATGCAACGGATGCACTAGATCTATAAATGTATGAAAGCTCAACAAAAGAAACAAGTGGGTGTGCATCCAACTTGCTTGCTCACGAAGACCTAGGGCATTTTGAGGAAGCCCATCGTTGGAATATACAAGCCAAGTTCTATAATGAAAAATTCCCACTAGTATATGAAAATGACAACATAAAAGACTCTCTATCATAAAGATCATAGTGCTACTTTGAAGCACAAGTGTGGAAAAGGATAGTGACATTGTCCCCCCTTTTCCCTTTTTTGATTTGGCCTTTCCCTTTTTTAGGGACAATGCTCTAATAATGATGATCATCACACTTCTATTTACTTACAACTCATGGATTACAACTTGATACTAGAACAAAATATGACTCTATATGAATGTCGCCGGCGGTGTATCGGGATGGGCAATGAATCAAGAGTGACATGTATGAAAAATTATGCATGGTGGCTTTGCCACAAATACGATGTCAACTACATGATCATGCAAGGCAATATGACAATGATGGAGCATGTCATAATAAACGGAACGGTGGAAATTTGCATGGAAATATATCTCGGAATGGCTATGGAAATGCCATAATAGGTAGGTATGGTGGCTGTTTTGAGAAAGATATAAGGAGGTTTATGTCTGATAGAGCGTATCGTATCACAGGGTTTGGATGCACCGGCGAAGTTTGCACCAACTCTCAAGGTGAGAAAGGGCAATGCATGGTACCGTAGACGCTAGCAATAATGGAAGGGTAAGAGTGCGTATAATCCATGGACTCACATTAGTCATAAAGAACTCATATACTTATTGCAAAAGTTTATTAGCCCTCGAAGCAAAGTACTACTATGCATGCTCCTTGGGGAAGGGTTGGTAGGAGTTAACCATCGCACGATCCCGACCTCCACTCATAAGGAAGGCAATCAAAAGAGCATCCCATGCTACAAATTTGTTACACAACTTTTACCATACGTGCATGCTACGGGACTTGCCAAATTCAACGCAAGTACTTCTCAATTTCATAATTACCCAACTAGCATGACTCTAACATTACCACCTTTATATCTCAAATCAATTATCAGGCATCAAATTGATCATAGTATTCAATGCACTTTCTATGATAGTTTTTATTATATCCAACTTGGATGCCCATCATTCTAGGACCAATTTTATAACCATAGCAAATACCATCCTGTTCTAAAAGACTCTCAAAATAATATAAGTGAAGCTTGAGAGTAATTTCTACAAAATAAAACCACCGCTGTGCTCTAAAAAGATATAAGTGAAGCACTAGACCAAAATTGTCTAGCTCAAAAGATATAAGTGAAGCACATAGAGTATTCTAATAAATGCGGAATCATGTGTGTCTCTCCCAAAAGGTGTGTACCGCAAGTATGATTGTGGTAAACTAAAAAGCAAAGACTCATATGATACAAGATGCTCCAAGCAAAACACATATCATGTGGTGAATAAAAATATAGCTCCAAGTAAAGTTACCGATAGACGAAGAGGAAAGAGGGGATGCCTCCAGGGCATCCCCAAGCTTAGGATTTTGGTTGTCCTTGAATTATCTTGGGGTGCCATGGGCATCCCCAATCTTAGGCTCTTGCCACTCGTTATTCCATAGTCCATCAAATCTTTACCCAAAACTTGAAAACTTCACAACACAAAACTCAACAGGAAATCTCATGAGCTCCGTTAGTGCAAGAAAGAAAAACCACCACTTAAGGTACTGTAATGAACTCATTATTTATTTATATTGGTGTTAATCCTAATTTATTCCAACTTTTCTATGGTTCATACCCCCCGATACTAGCCATAGATTCATCAAAATAAGCAAACAACACACGAAAAACAGAATCTGTCAAAAACAGAACAGTCTGTAGTAATCTGTAACTTTTTTTATACTTCTGGAACCCTAAAAATATTACCAAAATAGGAAGTCCTAGGCAATTTGTATATTGATCTACTTCAAAAATAATAAACTAAAAATCACGTTTCTGTGATTTACTAAAATTATTCTCGTGCGCGCAAAAGTTTCTGTTTTTCAGCATGATCAAATTAACTTTCACCCAAGATGATCCTATAGGTTCTACTTGGCACAAACACTAATTTAAAACACAAAACCACATCTAAACATAGGCTAGATAAAATATTTATTACTAAACATGAACAAAAAGCAAGGAACTAAAATAAAATTGGGTTGCCTCCCAACGAGCGCTATCGTTTAACGCCCCTAGCTAGGCATAAAAGCGAGAATAGATCTAAGTATTGCCATCTTTGGTATTGAATTCATAAGTGGCTCTCATAATAGATTCATAAGGTAATTTGATTTTATTTCTAGGAAATTGTTCCATGCCTTTCCTTCATGGAAATTGGAATCTAATATTTCCTTCCTTCATATCAATAATTGCACCAATCGTTCTAACGAAAGGTCTACCAAGGATAATAGGACATGAAAAATTGCAATATATATCAAGAACAATAAAATCTATGGGCACATAATTCCTATTTGCAACAATAAGAACATCATTAATCCTTTCCATAGGTTTCTTAATAGTGGAATTCGCAAGGTGCAAGTTTAAAGAGCAATCATCAAATTCACGGAAACCTAGCACATCACATAAAGTTTTTGGAGTCATGGAAACACTAGCACACAAATCGCACAAAGAATAGCATTCATGATCTTAAATTTTAATTTTAATAGTAGGTTCCCACTCATCATAAAGTCTTCTAGGGATAGAAACTTCTAATTCAAGTTTTCCTCATAAGATTGCACCAAACCATCAACGATATGTTTGGTAAAAGCTTTATTTTGACTATAAGCATGAGGAGAATTCAACACGGATTGCAACAAGGAAATACAATCTACTAAAGAACAATTCATAATTAAATTCCTTGAAATCCAAAATAGTGGGTTCATTGCTATGTAAAGTTTTGACCTCTCCAATCCCACTTTTACCAATTTTAGCATCAAGTTCTAAAAACTCCGAATCATTGGGACGCTTTTTAACTAAAGTTGACTCATCTCCAGTCCCATCATTATCAAGATTCATATTGCAAAACAAAGATTTAATAGGAGAAACATCATTTACTTTTAGATCTTAATCATTATTGTCATGAAAACTAGAAGAACACGCTCCTACGAAGCAATCTTTCTTAGCACGCATCCTAGCGGTTCTTTCTTTGCACTCATAAATGGAAATTCTCATGGCTTTGGGAGACTCATTGATATCAAGCTTAGGTGGAATAGATCTAAGTGTCAAAGAATCAACATCAAGAGAAATTCTATCCACGTTCCTAGCCAATTCATCAATCTTAAGCAATTTTTCTTCAAGCAAAGCATTGAAATTATTTTGAGAATTCATAAATTCTTTAACACTAATCTCAAAATCAGAGGGCATCTTATTAAAATTTCAATAAGAGTTGTTGTAGGAATTACCATAATTATTAGAGGAATTACTAGGAGACGGCCTAGGATTAAAGTTTCCTCTATACGCGTTGTTACCAAAATTATTCCTACCAACAAAATTCACATCCATAGATTCATTATTATTCTCAATGAAAGTAGACAAATGCATATCATTAGGATCAATAGGAGCACTCTTAGTAGCAAACAATTTCATAAGTTCATCCATCTTTCCACTCAAAACATTATTTTTTTCTATCACATGAACTTTTTTACTAGTAGATCTTTCAGTGTGCCATTGAGAATAATTAACCATAATATTATCGAGGAGTTTAGTAGCTTCTCATAAAGTGATTTCCATAAAAGTGCCTCCTGCAGCCGAATCTAAACGATTTCTAGAAGCAAAATTCAATCCAGCATAATTTTTTTGTATGATCATCCATAAATTTAATCCATGAGTAGGGCAAGTGTGAATCATTAATTTCATCCTCTCCCAAGATTGGGTAACATGCTCATGATCAAGTTGCTTAAAATTCATAATATTTTTTCTAAGAGAGATGATCTTAGCGGGAGGAAAATACTTAGAGATAAAAGCATCTTTGCACTCATTCCATGAATCAATACTATTTTTAGGCAAAGACGAAAACCAAGTTTTAGCACGATCTCGAAGCAAAAACGGAAATAGCTTCAATTTAACAATATCATAATCCATGTCTTTCTTCGTTTGCATATCACACAAATCAACAAAGTTGTTTAGATGAGTAGCGGCATCTTCACTAGGAAGGCCAGAGAATTGATCTTTCATAACAAGATTCAACAAAGCAACATCGATTTCACAAGATTCAGCATCATTAAGAGGAGCAATCGGAGTGCTAAGGAAATCATTATTATGTGACAGCCTGGATTTTGCCTTCTCTCTTTTTCTGGACTTGCCTTCTCTCTCTTTCCGGACTTGGTTTTCATCGTGGTTTTTGCCCTGATTTGAATTGGAGTTTGAATCATTTCAAATGGACTTGTCACTTGGGCATCTCCTTGGCTTTCACCCAAGTGACCTATCTTCTCTATTCCTCTGGTCAAACCTCAAAATAATCAAATGAATATTTTTCATAAAAGAGAAATATTCATTTTTCCCTTTGAAACTCACTTAAGAATCTTGTGCTCCAAAGCAACCTCAATTTTTCTTAATCAGAAAAATCTAAGATAAATCCCGAATATTCTTAGAACCATGGAACAACTTCCCATGTAAAAATATTGCATCACTTTTTGCAATATTTTTGCTATAGAAAATCTTTTCACTTCTAGACCAGAAATGCACTTTGTACATCAAGTACATTTTTACTTGAGTTTTTAGCGTTGATCTTTCTTGAGCTTAAACACCCTCCTAACAAACCCTAAACCCCAGGATTTTAGCCCTAATGGCCTTCTAGAAGGTGGCCAAACTTGGCAGCCAAGTTTCTGTACAGAAACTTGTCAGCTTAGTGAAGTCTAATCTGGTCGGCCTGGGCATGAGCCATCCACTCCCCTAGACTAAACACTGCACGGTCAAACACATAGACAAGGTTTGGCCGCTCCTGGACGTTGTTTTGACCATGCCAGCTTGGTGACCACACGTGGACACGGTGCCTGGCATGCGTTCGACGCGCTCTGGCTGGCGCCTTGCGCTCTGTTTCGCGCGTGTTTGATCCAGCGCTCGCCTCTGACTGCCACACCGCGCCACCAGCCTCGACACATCACCCTTGACCGCTCCCTGGCGCTCGCCGACGCCAGAGCCGCCGCAACAAGCACGGGCATGTTGCGGCCAAAAGGCCATAGTGCGCGCGTGCACTTGTCCGCTTCTCCAACCGCCTCCTGTGCTCATCCGCAAGCGTGGGCAAGCTTCTGCATTGACATGAGCGTTTGCCCCATCTCGTTGGAGCTTCTCGTCACCGTTCGCCGCGTGTCCGGAGAGCTCCGCCAGCGACACGTTCCCCCCTCCGCTCCGGCTATATATAGCGCCCCCTCCTCGTTTGCCAGCCACCCACCACTCCACACCACCTCCACGAACACATAGATGAGCAGAAGCCCAGTCGGGCAGGCCTCTGGCCGTCGCCCTGACCAAAGGACTCCGGCGATCCCCGTAGTCTAGCCGTCGCGCTCCGGTGCCTCTCGATCTCAAGCAGCTGCTTGGGCGGGGCATTGGGGGTTTGCTGGTGCTGCCTGGACCCCGTGTAGCCCTCGGAGCCGCCTCTAGCCGTTGTTTTCTTCCTCTCCGACGAATCCCGTCCGCTACCGAAGCTTGCGAGCTCGACTGCGACCAGCCCCGGCCACCTCTCGCCAAGCCACGGGTACGGGCAGGTGCGCCTCGAGCCACGCTTCAATTCTATCCCTCTCGTTAGCCCCAACCCCCCTCGTCGCCGGCGTGAGCTCCAGCGAAGCCCCGCCTCCCTCCGATCTCGCTCATTCTCTCCTAACGTACGGGGCCCACCTGTCGGCCTCACCACTCGCGCCCGAAGTGGTACGAGAGGAGGCGTATTTCTGTTATACGCCTTCAACGTCACCCCCTAGGAATTTCTGTTTAATTCAAATTTATTCAGAAATTTGACCAAACTTTGACCAGCCACCATTTCTAAACCACAAGTCCAAATGATTTGATTATTTTTGTATTGTCCTTGTTACAGAAAGCTCTAGCAGCACACCAGAAGGTGGATTTTTCCTTGCTTCCTAGAATTTCTGGTGATTTTCAGAATGTGTTTTGATAATTCTTTTTGTGGTTTGAATTATTTTTCAGTAGGAGAAGCTTGTCTTGAAGCCAACCAAGAGGGGTGTGATCCACCTCTACACTAAGGCAAGCCACACCAGCATTTGGATGGTGCTATTTCAAGATCTACGATTTTCAACTTGAATATGAGTCATTATTTGCAATCCAAATTTGATAAATGACTTTGGTTAATTTCTAGTTACTTTACCATGCTTGATATGCTTGCTTTAGCTTCTGGTTGAATGCATGAGCTTGTTTGGCTAAGTAGAGTAATATTTTGCACTATGAAAATTGCTATGGACATTGATGATAGTTATTTTGCTAGTAATGGTTTAATTTAAATAATGAACTAATAAAAATATTGATTAGTTATAAAAATGAGTTATAACAAGAGAAGTTTGAGTGTTAGTATTGCAAGTTGCATATGTTGTTAAGTTTGATCCATGAGCATGAGTTATTTTGCTTTGCATGACGAGTAGTTGCATGATTATTTTGATTATATCCTGTAGATGATAAAAAGTTTTTATCAAAGCTAAACTTGATTAAGTTCAACGTGAATATGATGTTGAGCACATCATGGTGCCACTGAATCGTGTTTTTAATTCAGTGCGACCACATTTACCTTATGTGAAGATCTTGATTCGGTCCTTTGTTGTGGCTCTCACCGGTGCCTCCCGCGAGGGAAGGTTATGGGCGTGCATACCCTGGCCCGGTAGGCAGACATAACCTTGTGTGCTCGTTTTGTTTTTATGGTACCTTGTCCCCGTTTGGGACCGTTTTGCCATGACGGTGGCCGTTGGTGTCTTTGGTAGACACGGGGCCACCCAAGACCTAGCCCTGAGAGGGGGTTGGTCGGAGTGGTCGGGGAGAGTGCATGAAAAAGGGAGGGTTTCGTCGGAATGCTTTGGTCCGCACGTATGGGAGTGTGAGGCTAGTGTTCCGTAGTGTGGGTAAAGTGCACTACCTATGCAGAGTGTAATTAATCTATGGATAGTCGCGTCCTTGGTTATGGGCAAACTCGGAAGTAAGTCACACCATGGATCAACTTTTCTTATAATCTTGCAAACTAAGTGATGTGATGCATTGGTTCGTGATGAAAGCATGAACACTTGAGGTGTTCATGAGTGATTGGTTTCAGTTGTGACCCGGGTATGGGCACCGTTCGGTTACGAGGTAACCGTATGGTAAGCGAGTCCGAGGGACTCATTGCATCAAATGTTTGTTTTGGTAGTAGTAGTTTTGCATTGAATTAACCTGATGAAATATCATGATATTGTTTGTCATCGTGCTTATGTTTGTTATGAGCTTGCAAGTACATTCAATGTACTGACCTGGAGTGTTATGCCAGGTTTCAAGCAAGTCAGTTTGCATCGGAGAGCATCTCGTGTCTAGGCCGTGTTCACGTCGGTGTCCCTGTGCTATGGAGTTCCTCTACATCGTCCTTCCGCTGCCGCGTAGCTCGTGCGATCGAGGCCCCCTCATGTTCATTAAATAATGTACATACAGTCCAGCAGCACCGTGTGTGCCGCTCAGCCTCGAATCTCGATGTAATATCAGACCTATGTAAACCGCTAGCATCAATAAAGCGGTTGTTTCTGTACCATGTTGTTGTGTATTGCCAGAAGACTAGATCTCTGGGCTGGCAATGCAAGGTAAACCGGTTGCTCTGAGCCGGGGTGCCATAATGCTTGGTATCAGAGCTGTGTTGATTGTAAGACATGCTAGACCGTTAGTGCGCTAGTGAAATGGTAGATAGCTTCGTTTGAGTGCCGATTGTTGCATTGCATGCATGTTTATTTGTTATTACTAATTGAATGATTTGTGAGTGTAGATGGCACCAATACCGATCTTGTACCATCCCGAGCCAGCTCCGTACACATCGCTGCATCTCCTTCAGAATGTGTGGCGATGACTCTACCCAGAGGGTGCTGATCCAGAGTATCGGGTGTATCGCGAGCATCTGGCTGGTGCATTGTATGGGTATTATGCTAAGGTCACTCTACACCACAGTTCACCTACCGGAGCTTACACTCATTCGACTAAGGGTGGTCCTGCTTCTACGCCATCTCAGGCGATTCAGTTTGCTGCTCACGAGGCTCTTGTAGACTTGCGCTACAATGAGGTCTGCATGCACACCCACCCTGGTCTTTTCTACTACCCATGTCTGCACGATAATGGGTGTGTCCGTTTTCCTTTGATTAATCTGGCGTGCGATAGTCCCACTAGCCAACTTTCTCGCTACATCACAGCTAGTTATCTTCTGAACTACGAGTTAGCTCGAGAGCTTTCACATGCTCGCACCGCTCACGTAGCTGCTCGGGTGAGGAACCCTCTTTCCGCTGTTATCTACACTTCTGCTCCGGTTCTTCCCACCCCCGTTCCACCGACGGCCTCATAGGGTACCGTTAACCCTCTGACGGTGAACCCTCGCCGTGCTCATGCTGCATGATCTTCCCTTGTCACTACTCCTGCTGCTCCTATGCTTAGATCCCATCCCCCGCCTGTCCCTGAGGGAGAGCCCTCGAGGTAGCGTCGTCACGTTCCTCTTGGCCCAGAGGTCTCTGCTATTAGTTCCGGATCAGGGTCCGACTCAGGAGACGAGCCTGCAGCAGCACCGACCGAGCAGTAGACCGTTAGAGTACCGCGGTAGTCATGAGCATGATGTATGGCTGTAACCGCACTTTTCATGATGCGTAGTTTCATGTACGAGGGTAGTAGACCCGCTGTGATGTTACTTTCATGTTGGGACTATGTATAATTATGTTGGAACTTTTTATTTGCCTTGGTTTTCATTCGCTGTTTTCTTCCGGGATTTGTCATTGGCTTTTCCCCCCATTTTGGAATTCTCATCATGGTTGCTATGTATTGGGAAAACGAAAAATAGGATGACGCGTGGAGGCAGCAGCAGTCAAGTTTGTGAGGATGTCCCTGTCCATCGTTCCGCAAGATATCTGGGGCATTCCCCCGAGCCATACCAGCCACCTCCGTCGCCACCGCCACATCCGCCTTCCACCGATCAGATCATGAGAATGTTTGAAGAAAGAAGAAGCAACGACCTGTTGGAAATCCTGAAGAGTGTACAAGTTATGGTTGGGCAGAATGGAAACCAGAATGGCCATCACTCCAAACTGTCAGACTTTCAGTGAACCAAGCCTCCCAGTTTCAGCCACGCTATTGATCCTTTGGACGCCGACGACTGACTAAGGACTATGGAAAGGAAGATGAAGATTACCCGCACTGAAGAAGGGTACAAGGTTCCCTTCGCAACGCATTATCTCGAAGGAGTTGCCGCGATATGGTGGGATAATGCCAAGGCAATCTGGCCTGCAGAAGAGGAAATTACTTGGGATAAATTCAAGGAACAATTCCGCAAGTATCATATTCCCACCGGAGTTATGAAAATCAAGCAACGCGACTTCCTCGCTCTCACTCAAGGCAGCATGACCGTCAACGAGTACCTGAACAAGTTCAACCATTTGGCCCGCTATTCACTCCATGATGTGGCCATAGAAGAGCGGAAGAACGTCCGGTTCCTTGGAGGCCTAAATTAGTATCTCAGGTGCACCCTCAACGAGTTTGATTTCCCAGACTTCCTGACGCTGGTGAACAAGGCCCTCATCGCCGAAAGGGAACACAAGCTCCTGCACGACCACAAGCCGGCTGTTATCGACCACAAGCGCATATTCGAGCCAAAGAAGGATATGCAACCAGTGCAAAAGGCTCGTACTTGGCAACAGACTCAGGTGGAGTACAAACCAAATTGGTAGCAGAATGTCAACAAGAGTACTACACAAGTCAGAATGTCGTGACCAGCCCGGTGCATGAAGACTGTCAGCGCAACAATACATGTTTCAGCTGTGGTCAAACCGGACACTACGCTAGGCAGTGTCCCAAGAACATCAAGCAAGTAGCTCCATTCCAACCGCAAGTCAACTACATGGAGCCATATCCCACCCCAGATATGATTCAAGGGCAAATTCATCACATCTCCGCAGATGAAGCTCAAGAGGACCCGAAAGTCGTCATTGGTATGTTTCTTGTTGATGACATACCCGCCGTTATTTTATTTGACTCTGGGGCTTCCGACTCTTTTATATCGCGGAGTTTTGCTTCCCAAAACAATTTTCCTTGTTCGATTTTGGGAAAGCACATGCTGGTACCATCCCCGGGATCCCTACTCAGAAGCAATCTCGTCTACCAAAATTTGGAAATTGACATCAAGGGCGTCAAGTTTCCAACCTCGTTGATAATCATCGATTCCAACAAATTGGACGTCATTCTGGGCATGAATTGGTTAACTCGGTATCAAGTCTGCATCAGCTGTGCGACCATGAGAAGTTACCCTGAAAAATATGGAAGGTCGCACCACAAGTTTTTATGCCCGCAGGTGCATACCCATGAAAGATATGGTTTTCGCAGCAGTGGCCGAAGAAGTGGATTTAATTCCTGTGGTCAGTGAGTATCCAGACGTCTTTCCTGAAGAATTGCCAGGCATGCCACCTGACCGAGAATTGGAGTTCATGATTGACTTGGTGCCTGGAACCACTCCGATACATAAGAAATATTATCGGATGCCTTCCTCAGAATTGGTGGAATTGAAGAAACAACTAGATGAGATGTTGCAGAAAGGATACATTCGAACCAGCTCTTCACCATGGGGATCACCAGCAATCTTCATGGACAAAAAGGATGGCAGTCTACAATTGTGTGTAGACTACCGGCAGCTGAATGACATCACCATCCAAAACAAGTATCCACTGCCAAGGATCGACGATCTGTTTGATCAACTTAGTGGGGCCAAAGTATTCTCAAAAATTGATTTGAGGACTGGATATCATCAACTCAAGATAAAGAAGGAGGATATCCCTAAGACCGTGTTCACCACTCGATGCGGTCTTTATGAGTACACTGTTATGTCCTTCAGCCTCACCAACGCTCCTGCATTCTTTATGCATATGATGAACAAGGTGTTTATGGACTTCTTGGATAAATTTGTGGTGGTATTCATTGATGACATCCTCATTTACTCCAAGAGCAAGGATGAACACAAGGAGCATCTTCGAGCAGTTCTGCAAAAGCTTCGCGACCATCAGCTTTATGCCAAATTCAGCAAATGTGAGTTCTGGCTCCAACAAGTGGGATTCCTCAGGCATATCCTCTCGGCAAAAGGAATCTCAGTGGACCCAAGAAAGGTGAAGGATGTACTTGATTGGTCCGCAACCACCACAGTCTCAGAAATTCGGAGTTTCCTTGGACTAGCCAGATACTATCACCGTATTATCGAAGGCTTCTGTAACACCCCCAGTGTCATGCTACAGTAATTCCCTGTTAATGGTGCCAGGTCACCCTGCTTACTGAGCTAATTATCACTTGATGAAAAATCAAAGTCAAATTCAAATTCAAATTATGAGTGAAATTCAAAATTTCTCAAACATGAAAACTAAGATGTTCTTCATGTGCCAAATAATCCATAACTAATATTGGTAGTGAACCAACATTTTATTTTTGCAAATATCTAAGTTACCTAAACCACTTTAAAACAGTGGCTAAAACTATAGTTTAAATGCCTTTTTAAATTATGAAAGTTGCAAACTATTTCTAAAGCCTCACAATCTTTTGTGGCAGTGCCAACTATTGCAATGTAATTATGTGGCCCAGTCCCACACTTTACAGAATCCTTTTGGCAACTCAAATACTTCATAGCATTTTTCTGTAAAAAGAAAAGAGCATTAGAAAAAAAGGAAAAAGGGAAAATGAGAGAGAAACCCCCTGCCCCCATCGGCCTCGGCCCACCCGACCAGGCCCAGCCCATCTTCTCCCCTCGGGCGTCTTCTTCTGTTCACGACCGCGCCCGAACAGGAGCTCGCTCCCGTCAAACCGCCTCGCTAGCGCCGTCCAGGAGGGGATAAGGCCCCGACGCCTCGGGCTTCCCCATCTCCCCTCCCCACTTGCCTCCTCGCCTCCCAGATCCACCCTGCTCTCCCTCTGGTCTCTCTTCCCCCACGTCGTTCGACGCCATCGTCGCCTTGTCGTCGTCATCACCACGGCCACCGGCGGCCCCGAGGCCACCGGCCCTGTCTGTCCGCTCCGCCGTCCTCATCCACGTCGTCCGGGGTCCTCCGTTGGAGCCGAGGCCCCTGGAGCTGCCAATCGCCGTCGTCCCCTTTCGCCTCTGTCTCCGACGCTCGCCGCCAACCTCGAGCACCCCTGCACCGCTAAACTCCCAAAGGCCTTCGTGCGCCGCTCAGTGAGCACCCGCACCACTTCTCATTCCCCTAGGCGCTCGCGTAGCTCTTTTAACTAGCTGTTGCACTGTCGCCGCCGTGACCGAGCTCTGCTCGCCGCCGCTGAGCTCCATGCTCACCCCCTGGTGGGCCTCGAGCTCGTTCGAGCACGTCACCGTGTTCGGTGGGTCACTAGGGTCGCGTAGCATCGATCCTTTCATCCTAATGAGCACGGCGGCTACTGGCACCTCGAAGCCGTGGCTCCGACCCCCGCCACGAGCTCGCTTCTGGCGAGCTCGGGCCTCCCCGCGGCCATCCGCCCGAGCTGCTGCCACCGGAAGCTCCTGCTTCAGCTGCTTGCGCTGCCGCCGAACCTCCCACCACGCCCCGATGCATGCCCCGCCTGCGATGCTGCCGCCGACTGCCGTCTTCGATTCCCCTGCACTCGCATGCCTGCTGCTCACCCCCCCGACCTCCCTAGCTCACGTCGCCGCCGTAGATCGACATAGTTTGGCCCCTGCGTTCGAACGGACCAAGCCGCAGGCCCGGAGGCCCCCTGTAGCGCGGCTCCGGCCAACTCCGGCGGGGCGCTGCCGTTGCCTTGGTCGCCGGAGCCACTCCGACACTGGCCCGCCGACGTGGCCACTCCGGGGCCACCCGCTGGGTCGCTGACCGGTGGTCCCCGCTGGCCCCGCCTTAACCAGGTTGACCGGTCAATCTTGCTGACTGGGCTGGCCCCAACAGCTGACGTGTGGGCCCCTACTGATTATTTAGGCTAATTAAACTGTTTTCTAAATAAACTTAATTTGACTTATTAGTAAGTCAATGCCATGTGGGGCCCATTTCCTAATTAACCTCCGTTTAGTCTAGATGAACCCCGTTTAACACTCATAGTATGACAGGTGGGACCTAGCCGTCTGTTTGACCAGTCAAAGTGGTTGTTTGACTGCTGATGTCAGTATGACATCATGCTTATGCAATAAGTTCAATTTTGAATTATTAATAATTCCAGAAAATGTTAAAACTTTGAAAATTCATAGAAATTAGACCGTAACTCGGATGAAAATGTTTTCTACATGAAAGTTGCTCAGAAAAACGTGACGAATCCGGATACGCAGCCCGTTTACCTGTCAGATACCTCTAACTATCTGAACATGGAACATTCCCCCTCCGGTCATCTATGTGACACAGGTCCGGAACCGGGAAAAATTCCCGGTTGACATCCTAGATCTGCTTGTTGTCCTGTTATGCTATGTTTGCTTTATATTTACTGTTTCTTCCACCTCTTCTCTCCGGTAGACCCCGAGACCGATGCTGCCCCTGTGATCGACTACGTCACCGACGAACCCTCCTTGCCAGAGCAACCAGGCAAGCCCCCCCTTTGATCATCCCGATATCGCCCATTCCATTCTCTTATGCTTGCATTAGATTTTGCTACTGTTATTGATTGCTCCTATTCTGATGGATAGCTTGCTTTTGTATCTGCTGTTGTACCTTACCTGTTGTTCCTAAACTTCTTAGTATAGGTTGGTTAGTGATCCATCAGTGACCCCCACCTTGTCCTTGTTGCCCCTGCTTCATCATTGAAGACCCGATCAACGGGATCGAAGACCAGGCCCCGGCACCGCACATCACTTTCCCCTTAGTTGCTCGACACTGCTGGGTTACTATCGAGTGCCGAGGGTGAGACCTCTACATCACTTCTGATATTAACCCTGTAGTGTAGCTATTCGGTCGTGGTCATCGAGGGTGATCCGCCTTAACCACTTCCGATACAACTCTGCCGTGCAACCCCTCATGTGTGAACATCGGGGGTGATTCCTCTTACGTTCACCTTGATGATTACATCGAGTGGAGTTCATCGGGGGTGATTCCTCGGGTTTTCCCCTTGATGATTGGACACATGGATACTTGGACTTTACAACTGTTACTTGGAAGGGCGGGTCGACCCTGAGGGGTACCCGCGAGTGATGTGGAAACGGGTTGACCTGGAGGGTGCCCGCGAGATAATTACGAGGCGTGGCCGGGCATTCCTAGCCCTTGCCGCAAGTCCTCGAGACGGGGCAACGGGGTCACATCTTTCGTGAGTCTCTGCTTGTTACCGCGCATTCCTAATCCACTACGATTTGGATATTTGATTCGAGGGGCCTCTGCCTGATAGCACTAACCATCACGTGGGCATAGTATGGGCATTCTGCGTCGTATGCATCAGCCGAAGCTTAATAGACATCAGCGACTGAGCGGCGCGCGCCGGGTTGGACTGGTAAGCACCTACCTTTTTTAAGGAGGTAGCTAGGTCTGCTCACCGGCCGCGTACGCCATGTGCAGGAGTTCCCGGGGAGATGGCCCATGAACCCTGGGGGCATAGCTTTAGTCCGGCGTGCTGACCTCTTTATTAAGCCTAGGTCGGGTTGCGGCGTATTGTTTGGCCGAGGCCGGGCATGACCCAGGAAAGTGTGTCCGGCCGGAGTTAAGCGAGGTGGTGGGTAAGTTGGTGCACCCGAGGAAGAACTAATCTATGCATAGCCTGTCCTCTGATAGCGGACACTTGGAGTTGTATCGATCGATACAACTAGAACTGGATACTTGTGATGAGAATTGGATTGTGATGAGGTGATAAGCTGGATAGTATGGCTCTGGGATTGCTTTCTCATGGGAGTCGAGAAAGGATCTCTGGTCGAGGTTGATAACACTACTACTACTTTACTTTATGCTACTCTACTTCCTCCTGTTGCTGCAAGATGGTGGTTTCCAGAAGATGCTAGTCTTCGATAGGACTAGGCCTTCTCTCTATTCCGGCTTTTCTGCAGCCCAGTCCACATATACAACCCCTCCTTGATAATGTTGCATATGTAGTGTAGATCCTTGCTTGCGAGTACTTTGGATGAGTACACACGGTTGCTTTGCTCCCCTTTTCCCCCTTTCTTTTTCTTTCCGGTTGATGCAACCAGATGTCGGAGCCCAGGAGCCAGATGCCACCGCCGGTGCCTACTACTACGTGGAGACCGCTGACGACCAGGAGTAGTTAGGAAGCTCCCAGGCAGGAGGCCTTGCCTTTTCAATCGTAGATGCTTTTGTGCCAGCCTTCTTAAGGCAAACTTGTTTAACTCATGTTTGTACTCAGATTTTGTTGCTTCCGCTGAGTCGTTTGTATTCGAGCTGATGTATTCGAGCCCTCAAGGCCCCTGGCTTGTAATATAAAGCTTGTATTATTTTAATTTTTGTCTAGAGTTGTGTTGTGATATCTTCCCGTGAGTCCTTGATCTTGATCGTACACATTTGCGTGCATGATTATTGTACGATTGAATCGAGGGCGTCTGAGATTGGTATCGAGCCATTGCTGTAGGTAGCCCCCTTTCCAACTCCTTGGCCGAAGTTGAGTCTAGAAACCGAAAACCGTTTTACTAACTTGGCTGTGTGGCTTACGGGCCCACGTCACCAATTGGGGGGTATTAGGATCTTTTATTCCTCATCTATACTCTGGGACTCTGATCTCTCTTCCATTCGGGTTAAATGGTTTTGCTAACTTTCACATTAGGGTCACGTATCTACTTCCTCCCGGAGAGCCCCTTATTACAGATGATCGCCTGCTGCACCAGAAGATTTCGAAGATACTCTCCGATGTTCTCTCGAGACTTTGCGCCCGTCGCTTTTGCAATTCCCTACCTTCGATAATCCCCCTGAATAACATCCTTGTCACTTGTGCCTTCATCCCTAGTTGCTCATGTTATTACAAGATACCACTAGTACTCTTCGTTGTTCCGAGAATCCTTTGTGCCTTCTCCTTTGCAGCTTCTTTTCGAACTGCGGATAATTCACTTAACCGGGGTTCATTTTGTTCATTTGCTTTCCAAAATACCTGAAAAGGCTATCTGATCTTTCAAATTCCTCTGTAGCCTATTGCTCTTGATTCTCCTTGCCTGCTTGCATTAGGATTAATTCCATATGTCTAGCAATATTCTTTAGAATTCTTTGTGATTGTCATTCTGTTCCTATGGAAACAACGTGTGTGCGATTACTCACAATCATCAATTAATCTTTCGAAATTTTCTTTCTGGCTCATACATCCTTCCAGATATGAGCTGGTTCTTGCCCAATCCAGATTTGATCGGGTACACCTCTAAGTCTATTCATCTTATTCATCTTTTGATCAGAGCCTCTGCTTCTGATCCTTCGTCTTGAAATCATAATTTCCTTTGTATCCAAGCATCGAATCATTCAGACATTTCTATAAGCCGATGCCTTTGCATCCCCTTCTTCATCTGATTGATTACCGATACTCACATCAACTCTGTCATGAATCGCCAGATCCAGTGCTGGGTTGTTATCCAACAATGTCCTTCACATCCAAAGTCTTGGGTGTTTTCCCCTGATACATAATACCTTCGGTAAATTGTATCATCTGCTTTGACTCCGATACTCTGCGTTTGAACTCGTATATTTTGCTTGGTTGATGGTTGTATAGATTCGTAAAAATGCCCCGATGGGTTGAACTTATGCCTTCCGTAATCCGAGTGAACCCGAGAGTTCTCACGAGTCTTACTCTTCTGGTACTTTGCCAGATAAATCCTCTGCACTACAATTTCTTCGAAAAACAAGGAGTGAATGAAAGGTTATGCATTGAAGAAGTGGGAGTTGACCTTGAACCCTTGTGTTCATGCCCATGGACCCGATGTAGAACTTATCATGGAAGCTGCTCGCAAAAATGATTACCGCTTGTTATAAGTTCATCTTGTATCGGTGGTTTGATCATTTGTAACCGTGGTTCCGACCATAGTTTCTCCTTAACTCCATTTGCCGGACAAGTTAAAATACTTGTCTTCTGCAGATCATTTCATATGTCTAACCTCTATTTTTTATCTACCTCGAGTATTGCCCCCTGTTATCTCGAGGATATTGTGTCATTGCACTACCTCTTGTGAATTCTCATTGGAATGATACTTCATCACATCATTCCTATCCTGGTCGGCTATATCATTATCGAGCTAATTTTAACTGTGCTACCCGGTCCTTCTTCCCGGAACACAACTTCCGACGACGAGCTAAGCTTACGTCGACCTTCCTCATCTTGTCATTTCACCTCAAACAACAAGCTTGATTTCGAGCTTGTGTCGCATCCGTGGTTCCAATAACCTTTCGCTTCATCATTCCTTTTGCTTGATGTCGTCGCTGTTCGATGGCCTCTTCATAGTACCTCGACAAAATCTGTCGTGATCCCCATCAATATACTGACCTGTTTCAGGATATCAACCGAATTCATGATGAGAAATGCCATCCTTGCCCCTCGATGATTGGGTTATCATTGACAACGTCCTTGACTTCCTGCCAACACAGACCTGATCGTGTTTGGTTATACCTTACATTCCGAGATAATCTTGGATTTGAATCTCTTATGATCTACATACCCAATCCTTAATTGAAACACCATATCAGTGCTATCTCAAAGCATGACTGTGGTATTCCGAATATCAACATGAACATTTGAATTGAAATGCTAAATGCTTCTTGTTCAATTATCCAAACACCATGGTATGGGTAAACCTCATAAATTCCATGCCCCTTTATCTAAATGGTTTCATACTTGGAGCCCTGTCATGTATATCATGCTCCGCCTTTCCTTGGGAAAGTTACACTCCTAAATCTTGTGTTTAAACACATTTTCCTTTCCATTGGTTTGTTTAACCTTTCTGGTGATCTATATATGTTATAAGCAGAAATAATCCCCTACTTATGGAAACACCTCGAGGTACAAATCTGTCGGTACGACCCTGTTATTAATGTTGGTGACATTCGGTAAACCCGATGGGCGAGAACTTTGCCTATTGGTCCGCCTCGTTTTAACGAAAGCAGGAAAATGGTTCTCTTCGTCCCTCGCCCTTAGTACCAGCGTTGTTGGCAACATAATCGACGATCTATCATCTGACATGTGTTGCTATCGGCCCCTTTCTACTTTTAACCCACATGGTGGGCCCATAACCCACATTTCCACAGAATCGAAACCTGACTCTCTTGTATATCTTTGATTCCGAAATATTCTTGCATTTGGCTTCGTATCATGTCACGAGCCACCTTCGAATGATCTATTCGATGCCTGAACCCTTTCTCACACTCGGTTCGGTATCAATAGTTTGTCCATTCGCTTGAAACTTTCTATTGTACCTTCATACTTTGCTCTCGATGTTTTATTAAGTTTCAACTCGAGAGATACTTCTGCCTCATTCCCTGAATTGTTCACTAGATAATTAACCCTATAAGGGTCAGTTCTCCCGAAGTTACTCTTTACTTCACCACTTAAATCTCGGGACAAGATTTCTTGTAGTGGAGGAGATTTGTAACACCCCCAGTGTCATGCTACAGTAATTCCCTATTAATGGTGCCAGGTCACCCTGCTTACTGAGCTAATTATCACTTGATGAAAAATCAAAGTCAAATTCAAATTCAAATTATGAGTGAAATTCAAAATTTCTCAAACATGAAAACTAAAATGTTCTTCACGTGCCAAATAATCCATAACTAATATTGGTAGTGAACCAACATTTTTTTGCAAATATCAAAGTTCCCTAAACCGCTTTAAAACAGTGGCTGAAACTATAGTTTAAATGCCTTTTTAAATCATGAAAGTTGCAAACTATTTCTAAAGCCTCACAATATTTTGTGTCAGTGCCAACTATTGCAATGTAATTATGTGGCCAAGTCCCACACTTTACAGAATCCTTTTGGCAACTCAAATATTTCATAGCATTTTTCTGTAAAAAGAAAAGAGCATTAGAAAAAAAAGGAAAAAGGGAAAATGAGAGAGAGACCCCCTGCCCCCATCGGCCTCGGCCCACCCGACCAGGCCCAGCCCATCTTCTCCCCTCGGTCGTCTTCTTCTGTTCACGACCGCGCCTGAACAGGAGCTCGCTCCCGTCGAACCGCCTCGCTACCGCCGTCCTGGAGGGGATATGGCCCCAACGCCTCGGGCTTCCCCGTCTCCCCTCCCCACTTGCCTCCTCGCATCCCAGATCCACCCTGCTCTCCCTCTGGTCTCTCTTCCCCCACGTCATTCGACGCCATCGTCGCCTTGTCGTCGTCATCACCGAGGCCACCGGCGGCCCCGAGGCCACCGGCCCTGTCCGTCCGCTCCGCCGTCCTCATCCACGTCGTCTGGGGTCCTCCGTTGGAGCCGAGGCCCCTGCAGCTGCCGATCGCCGTCGTCCCCTTTCGCCTCTATCTCCGACGCTCACCGCCAACCTCGAGCACCCCTGCACCGCTATGCTCCCAAAGGCCTCCGTGCGCCGCTTAGTGAGCACCCGCACCACTTCTCATTGCCCTAGGCGCTCGCGTAGCTCTTTTAACTAGCTGTTGCACTGTCGCCGCCGTGACCGAGCTCTGCTCGCCGCCGCTGAGCTCCATGCTCACCCCCTGTTGCGCCTCGAGCTCGTTCGAGCACGTCACCGTGTTCGGTGGGTCACTAGGGTCGCGTAGCATCGATCCTTTCATCCTAATGAGCACCACGGCTACTGGTACTTCGAAGCCGTGGCTCCGACCCCCGCCACGAGCTCGCTTCCGGCGAGCTCGGGCCTCCCCGCGGCCATCCGCCCGCGCTGTTGCTACCTGAAGCTCCTGCTTCAGCTGCTTGCGCTGCCGCCCAACCTCCCACCAAGCCTCGTCGTGCCCGCTGCGATCTTTGCCGCCGGCAACCGTCTTGATTCCGCTTTTCGCTACTTTGCTGCTCACCCCGACCTCCATAGCTCACACCGCCGCCGTGATCGGCGCGTTTGGCCCCAGCGTTGAGCGGACCAAGCCGCGAGCCGGAGGCCCATGGCGTGGCTCCGGTGAACTCCGGCGGGGCGCCGCTGTTGCGTTGGTCGCCGGAGCCACTCCGGCACTAGCCCGCCGACGTGGCCACTCCGGGGCCACCCCTTGGGTCGCTGACCGGTGGTCCCCGCTGGCCCCGCCTTAACCAGGTTGACCAGTCAATCTTGCTGACTGGGCTGGCCCCAGCAGCTGACGTGTCGGCCCCTACTGATTATTTAGGCTAATTAAACTGTTTTCTAAATAAACTTAATTTGATTAATTAGTAAGTCAATGCCATGTGGGGCTCATTTTCCTAATTAACCTCCGTTTAGTCTAGATGAACCCCGTTTAACACTCATAGTATGACAGGTGGGACCCAGCCGTCTGTTCGACCAGTTAAAGTGGTTGTTTGACTGCTGATGTCAGTATGACATCATGCTTATGCAATAAGTTCAATTTTGAATTATTAATAATTCCAGAAAATGTTAAAACTTTGAAAATTCATAGAAATTAAACCGTAACTCGGATGAAAATGTTTTCTACATGAAAGTTGCTCAGAAAAACGTGACGAATCCGGATACGCAGTCCGTTTACCTGTCAGATACCTCTAACTATCTAAACATGGAACATTCCCCCTCCGGTCATCTATCTGACACAGGTCCGGAACCGGGAAAACATTCCCGGTTGACTTCCCCCTCCCCGGTATCGCGTAGCACCGCGTTAGAACACGTCCTAGATCTGCTTGCTATCCTGTTATGCTTTCTTTGCTTTATATTTACTGTTTCTTCCCCCTCTTCTCTCCGGTAGACCCCGAGACCGATGCTGCCCCTGTGATCGACTACGTCACCGACGACCCCTCCTTGCCAGAGCAACCAGGCAAGCCCCCCCCTTTGATCATCCCGATATCGCCCATTCCATTCTCTTATGCTTGCATTAGATTTTGCTACTGTTATTGATTGCGCCTATTCTGATGCATAGCCTGCTTTTGTATCTGCTGTTGTACCTTTCCTGTTGTTCCTAAACTTCTTTGTATATGTTGGTTAGTGATCCATCAGTGACCCCCACCTTGTCCTTGTTGCCCCTGCTTCATCATTGAAGACCCAATCAACGGGATCGAAGACCAGGCCCCGGCACCGCACATCACTTTCCCCTTAGTTGCTCGACACTGCTGGGTTACTATCGAGTGCCAAGGGTGAGACCTCTACATCACTTCTGATATTAACCCTGTAGTGTAGCTATTCGGTCATGGTCATCGAGGGTGATTCCGCCTTAACCACTTCCGATACGACTCTGTCGTGCAACCCCTCAAGTGTGAACATCGGGGGTGATTCCTCTTATGTTCACCTTGATGATTACATCGAGTGGAGTTCACCGGGGGTGATTCCTCGGGTTTTCCCCTTGATGATTGGACACACGGATACTTGGACTTTACAACTGTTACTTGGAAGGGCAGGTCGACCCTGAGGGGTACCCGCGAGTGATGTGGAAACGGGTTGACCTGGAGGGTGCCCGCGAGATAATTACGAGGCGTGGCCGGGCATTCCTAGCCCTTGCCGCAAGTCCTCGAGACGGGGCAACGGGGTCACATCTTTCGTGAGTCTCTGCTTGTTACCACGCGTTCCTGATCCACTATGATTTGGATATTTGATCCGAGGGGCCTCTGCCTGATAGCACTAACCATCATGTGGGAATATTATGGGCATTCTGCGTCGTATGCATCAGCCGAAGCTTAATAGACGTCAGCGACTGAGCGGCGCGTGCCAGGTTGGACTGGTAAGCACCTACCTTTTTAAGGAGGTAGCTAGGTCTGCTCACCGGCAGCGTCAGACGCAGCGTGCGGGAGTTCGGGGAGATGGCCCATGAACCACAGGGGCATAGGTTTAGTCTGGCGTGCTGACCTCTCTATTAAGCCTAGGTCGGGTTGCGGCGTATTGTTTGGCCGAGACCGGGCATGACCCAGGAAAGTGTGTCCGGCTGGAGTTAAGCAAGCGTGGTGGGTAAGTTGGTGCACCCCCGCAGGGAAGAACTAATCTATGCATAGCCTGTCCTACGGTAACGGACACTTGGAGTTGTATCCCGATCAATACAACTAGAACTGGATACTTGTGATGAGAATTGGATTGTGATGAGGTGATAACTGGATAGTATGGCTCTGGGATTGCTTTCTCGCGGGGAGTCGAGAAAGGATCTCTGGTCGAGGTTGATAACACTACTACTACTTTACTTTATGCTACTCTACTTCCTCCTGTTGCTGCAAGATGGTGGTTTCCAGAAGATGCTAGTCTTCGATAGGACTAGGCCTTCTCTCTATTCCGGCTTTTCTGCAGCCCAGTCCACATATACAACCCCTCCTTGATAATGTTGCATATGTAGTGTAGATCCTTGCTTGCGAGTACTTTGGATGAGCACTCACGGTTGCTTTGCTCCCCTTTTCCCCCTTTCTTTTTCTTTCCGGTTGATGCAACCAGATGTCGGAGCCCAGGAGCCAGATGCCACCGCCGGTGCCTACTACTACGTGGAGACCGCTGACGACCAGGAGTAGTTAGGAGGCTCCCAGGTAGGAGGCCTTGCCTTTTCGATCGTAGATGCTTTTGTGCCAGCCTTCTTAAGGCAAACTTGTTTAACTCATGTTTGTACTCAGATTTTGTTGCTTCCGCTGACTCGTTTGTATTCGAGCTGATGTATTCGAGCCCTCGATGCCCATGGCTTGTGATATAAAGATTGTATTATTTTAATTTGTGTCTAGAGTTGTATTGTGATATCTTCTCGTGAGTCCTTGATCTTGATCGTACACATTTGCGTGCATGATTAGTGTACAATTGAATTGAGGGCGTCACAGCTTCTCGAAGATTGCCAAGCCTATGACTGAGCTTCCGGAGAAGGATAAGAAGTTCGTATGGACTGAGGAATGCGAGCAGAGTTTCACAGAGCTGAAAACCAGGCTAACATCTGCACTAGTATTGACTCTTCCAGACATCTACCGCAGTTTTGTTGTTTACTGTGACGCATCCAGAAGAGGGCTGGGGTGCATACTAATGCAAGATGGCAAAGTGGTGGCTTATGTATCTCGACAACTGTGGCAACACAAAGGAAACTACCCTAACCATGATTTGGAATTGGCCGCGGAAGTGCACGCTTTGAAGATCTGGAGACACTATCTGATTGGAAAGAGGTGCCAGATATTCACTGATCATAAGAGTCTGAAGTATATATTCACTCAGCCCGATTTGAACCTTCGACAGCAAAGATGGCTCGAATTGGTTAAGGCCTACAACCTCGGGATAAATTATCACCCGGGCAAAGCTAATGTGGTGGCTGACGCCATCAACCGCAAACCAGCCAACCTTAATGCTCTAATGGATTCCTTGCCACCTGAGCTTTATGAAGAAATCATGCAGCTTAATTTGGTAATCATCGACGCCCGTCTTGCCAATATATTGGAAGTTGCCCCTACTCTCGAAGAAGAAATCCGCATCGCTCAAGCGAATGATGAGAGGTTAAAAAGATATATTCAGAAGATGCACCAAGGGCGTGCACCAGACTTCTCTATGGATCGTGAGGTTAAGCTAAGGTTTGAGGAAGACTCGCATACCCAACCAAGGAAGTCTGAAGAAAAAGATATTGGCAGAAGTGCATGAAGCACCATACTCAATTCATCCTGGTGGTACCAAAATGTATGAGGACCTTCGTCAGGTATTTTGGTGGAACGGAATGAAGAAAGACATCACATACTTTGTAGCCTGTTGCGACGTATGCAGTAAGGTAAAGGCAGAACACCAAAAACCTGCCGGACTCCTCCAACCTCTGCCAGTATCCCAATGGAAATAGGATGATATCTGCATGGACTTCATCACCGGACTACCCAGGTCTCATCGAGGAAATGACGCAATATGGGTCATAGTGGACACCTTAACGAAGGTGGCACACTTTATTCCTATCCGGACCACATACCGTGCAGATCAACTCGCACAGCTGTATGTGTCAAGAATCGTCAGTCTACACGGAGTACCCAAGACTATCACTTCCGACAGTGGATCTCTCTTCACCTCCGCATTTTGGTCCCGACTACATCAAGCCTTGGGGACCGCGTTGAAATACATCATGGCCTATCATCCTCAGATAGATGGGCGACTGAACGAGTGAATCAAATACTCGAAGATATGCTCAGGGCATGTACATTAGCCCAAGGAACCAAGTGGGAAGACTGTCTGCCTTACGCCGAGTTCTCCTACAACAACAGTTACCAGGCCAGTTTAAAGATGTCACCCTATGAAGCCCTGTATGGCTGGAAATGCCGTACTCCATTGAAGTAGTCTCAAACCAGAGACAGCCATATCTTCAGAACTGATTTAATGCTCGAAGCGGAGAAGCAAGTCAAGGAAATCCACGACAGACTGCAATTGGCCAAATCTCGACAGAAGAGCTACTACGATGCCAAACATCCTCAGATCAGCTTCGAACCCGGAGAACACGTATATCTCCGAGTCACACCTATGAAAGGAGTCAAGAGGTTTCAGACCCGTGGAAAATTGGCACCTAGATATATCGGTCCATTCCCCGTCATGGCCAGAGTCGGAACAGTTGCATATCAGTTGGAGTTGCCACTAGAATTGTCATACGTACACAACGTGTTCCACATCTCATAGCTAAGAAGATGTATCTCGCCACCGGAGAAAAGGACTGATATCGCAGAGATAGAATTGGCTGAGGATTTGACTTATGAGGAAAAGCCAATTAGAATATTGGATCAGACAGAAAGGGTCACTCGAAGCAAGGAAATAAGGTTTTACAAGGTTCAGTGGGAGCACCACACCGAGAAGAGGCGACCTGGGAAAGAGAGGAATTTTTAAGCACTGGCTACCCAGAATGGTTTTCCCAAGCAATCGAATCTCGAGGACGAGATTCCTCTTAAGTGGGGAGGTTTGTGACAGCCTGGATTTTGCCTTCTCTCTTTTTCCGGACTTGCCTTCTCTCTCTTTCCGGACTTGGTTTTCATCGTGGTTTTTGCCCTGATTTGAATTGGAGTTTGAATCATTTCAAATGGACTTGTCACTTGGGCATCTCCTTGGCTTTCACCCAAGTGACCTATCTTCTTTATTCCTCTGGTCAAACCTCAAATTAATCAAATTAATATTTTTCATAAAAGAGAAATATTCATTTTCCCTCTGAAACTCACTTCTGAATCTTGTGCTCCAAAGCAACCTCAATTTTTCTTGCTCAGAAAAATCTGAGATAAATCCCAAATATTTTTAGAACCGTGGCACAATTTCCCATGTAAAAATATTGCATCACTTTTTGCAATATTTTTGCTATAGAAAATCATTTCACTTCTAGACAAGAAATGCACTTTGTAGAGCAAGTACATTTTTCCTTGAGGTTTTAGCCTTGATCTTTCTTGATATTAAGCACCCTCCTAAGAAACTCTAAACCCTAGGAGATTAGCCCTAGTTGCCTTCTAGAAGGTGGCCAAACTTGGCGGCAAAGTTTCTGTATGGAAACTTGTCAGCTTAGTGAAGTCTAATCTAGTCGGCCTGGGCATGAGCCATCAACTCCCCTAGACTAAACACTGCACGGTCGAACACGTAGACAAGGTTTGGCCGCTCCTAGACGTTGTTTTGACCATGCCAGCTTGGTGACCACACGTGGACATGATGCCTGGCATGCGTTCGATGCGCTCTTGCTGGCGCCTTGCGCTCTGTTTTGCGCGTGCTCGATCCAGCGCTTGCCTTCGACTGCCACACCGCGCCACCAGCCTCAACACATCACCCTTGACTGCTCCCTGGCGCTCGCCGATGCCGGAGCCACTGCAGCAAGCACGGGCACGTCGCTGCCAACAGGCCACAGTGCGCATGTGCACTTGTCCGCTTCTCCAACCGCCTCATGTGCTCGTCCGCGAGCGTGGGAAAGCTTCTGCATTAACGCTGAGCATTTGCCCCCTGTCATTGGAGCTTCTCGTTGCCGTTCGCCGCGTGTCCAGAGAGCTCCAGCGGCGACACGTTCCCCCCTCCGCTCCGGCTATATATAGCGCCCCCTCCTCGTTTGACAGCCACGCACCACTCCACACCACCTCCACGAACATGTAGACGAGTAGAAGCCCGGTCGGGCAGGCCTCTGGCCGTCGCCCCGACCAAAGGACTTCGGCGATCCCCGCAGTCTAGCCGCCGCATTCCGGTGCCTCTAGAGCTCAAGCAGCTGCTTGGGCGGGGCATTGGGGGTCTGCTGGTGCTGCCTGGACCCCGTGGAACCCTCGAAGCCGCCTCTAGCCGTCGCCTTCTTCCTCTCCGGCGAATCCCGTCCGCCACCGAAGCTTGCGAGCTCGACTGCGACCAGCTCCGGCCACCTCTCGCCAAGCCACGAGTACGGGAAGGTGCGCCTCGAGCCCCAATTCAATTCTATCCCTCTTGTTTAGCCCCAAACCCCCTCATCGCCGACATGAGCTCCGGCGAAGCCCCGTATCCCTCTGATCTCGCGCGCTCTCTCTCTCTCTCTCCTAACGTACGGGGCCCACCTGTCGGCCTCACCACTCGCACCCGAAGCGGTATGAGTGGAGGCGTATTTCTGTTATACGCCTTCGACGTCACCCCCCAGGAATTTCTGTTTAATTCAAATTTATTCAGAAATTTGACCAAACTTTGACCAGCCACCATTTCTAAACAACAAGTCCAAATGATTTGATTCTTTGTGCATTGTCCTTGTTACAGAAAGCTCTAGCAGCACACCAGAAGGTGGATTTTTCCTTGCTGCCTAGAATTTCTGGTGATTTTCAGAATGTGAATTGATAATTCTTTTTGTGGTTCAAATTATTTTTCAGAAGGAGAAGCTTGTCTTGAAGCCAACCAAGAGGGGTGTGATCCACCTCTACACTAAGGCAAGCCACCCCAGCATTTGGATGGTGCTATTTCAATATCTATGATTTTCTACTTGAATATGAGTCATTATTTGCATTCAAAATTTGATAAATAACTTTGGTTAATTTCTACTTACTTTACCATGCTTGATATGCTTGCTTTAGCTTCTGGTTGAATGCATGAGCTTGTTTGGCTAAGTAGAGTAATATTTTGCACTATGAAAATTGCTATGGACATTAATGATAGTTATTTTGCTAGTAATGGTTTTATTTAAATAATGAACTAATAAAAATATTGCTTGGTTATAAAAATGAGTTATAACCAGAGAAGTTTGATTCTTAGTATTGCAAGATCAATATGTTGTTAAGTTTGATCCATGAGCATGAGTTGTTTTGCTTTACATGACGAGTAGTTGCATGATTATTTTGATTATATCCTGTAGATTATAAAAAGTTTTTATCAAAGCTAAACTAGATTAAGTTCAACGTGAATATGATGTTGATCACATCATGGTGCCACTGAATCGGGTTTTAAATTCAGTGCGACCACATTTACCTTATGGGAAGGTCTTGATTCGGTCCTTTGTTGTGGCTCTCACCGGTGCCTCCCGCAAGGGAAGGTTATGGGCGTGCATACCCTGGCCCGGTAGGCAGACATAACCTTGTGTGCTCGTTTTGCTTTTATGGTACCTTGTCCCCGTTTGGGACCATTTTGCCACGACGATGGCCGTTGGTGTCTTTGGTAGACACGGGGCCACCCAAGACCTAGCCCTGAGAGGGAGTTGGTCAGTGTGGCCGGGGAGAGTGCATGACAAAGGGAGGGTTTCATCGGAATGCTTTGGTCTGCACGTATGGGAGTGTGAGGCCAGTGTTCCGTAGTGTGGGTAAAGTGTGCTACCTTTGCAGAGTGTAATTAATATATCGATAGCCGCGTCCTCGGTTATGGGAAAACTCGGAAGTAAGCCACACCATGGATCAACTTTTCTAATAATCTTGCAAAGTAAGTAACTGATGGGATGCATTGTTTTGTGATGAAAGCATAAACACTTGAGGTGTTCATGAGTGATTGGTTTCAGTTGTGACCCAGGTATGGGCACCATTTGGTTACGAGGTAACCGTATGGTAAGCGAGTCCGAGGGAGTTATTGCATGAAATGCTTGTTTTGGTTGTAGTAGTTTTGCATTGAATTAACCTGATTAAATAGCATGATATTGTTTGTCATCATTGTCGGTTTCAAAACCGGCGGATCTCGGGTAGGGGGTCCCGAACTGTGCGTCTAGGCGGATGGTAACAGGAGACAAGGGACACGATGTTTTTACCAAGGTTCGGGCCCTCTCGATGGAGGTAAAACCCTACTCCTGCTTGATTGATATTGATGATATGGGTAGTACAAGAGTGGATCTACCACGAGATCAAGGAGGCTAAACCCTAGAAGCTAGCCTATGGTATGATTGTTGTAATGGTTGTTCGTCCTATGGACTAAAACCCTCCGGTTTATATAGACACCGGAGAGGGCTAGGGTTACACAGAGTCGGTTACAATGGTAGGAGATCTACATATCCGTATCGCCAAGCTTGCCTTCCACGCCAAGGAAAGTCCCATCCGGACACGGGACGAAGTCTTCAATCTTGTATCTTCATAGTCTTGGAGTCCGGCCGATGATGATAGTCCGGCTATCCGGACACCCCCTAGTCTAGGACTCCCTCAGTAGCCCCCGAACCAGGCTTCAATGACGACAAGTCCAATGCATGTATAGTCTTCGGCGTTGCAAGGCGGGTTCTCCTCCAAATTCCATGTGCTTGCGGAATAGTGTCCGGCTTCCTTATGAATGTTGCGCTCCTTGGCTTCCACGCCCAATAATGGCCCTCTTCCACGCGTCGCACGAATGCGAAAAGCCAGGGTATCTTTTATGTTTTACCCCCTAGCTGCGCACATAATCTGCCTATAAGAGAGGCAAGAATCCAGATCGAAACCACACCATCTTCCTTCCGCGAGTACTCATCGGAGCGCCTTTGACCAAAAATCCATTCCATCATGGACCGTCGACGCGGCCTCTCCTCTCGCGCTCCCAGCCGTCTGCCAGGAGATTGGAGGAGATGTTCTGTCCCGCACAACGAGCTGGTGACGCTCCAAGCGGAGGGATATCTTCCTCCAGCCTTTATGGTCCCGGTTCGAGCCGGGCTGGCCACCTACAAAGGTGGGAAGCAAGCAGAGGCCACCCCAAGTCCCAATAAAGGGGAGCGGGTATGCCGTCCCCTATCGATAAGAGGGCTCGGATTTCTGTACATCCGTTCCTCCGCTGAGCTTACGGAGTTCTCGGACTCCAGCTCCATCACCTCATGCCGCCTCTATTCGCATATCGCGGATTTCGTAGCTCTTTGCGAGCTATTCACGGGCATCGAGCCCCATTTTGCCTTGTGGAAGAGGCTATTCTGCGCCTCGTGCCCGCTCTCACGAGGGTCAATTTATCAAGTGGGCGGTGCGAAATATGGCGCATCGCGGGACGGATATCCCTCCGGAACCCCTAAGAAAGCGTCCAAGACGGCCTTGAGAATGGTTTTATGTAGAAGGCGGCTCCTTGCGGACCTGTTCAGATCGGCCTCCGGAGTTTAGCAATGCTCCCTAAAAGCGCTGAGTTGGCACCCTTGAGCCCTCACCGGAGGAAGACAAGAGCGTCCATTATTTGATGGGCGGATAAGATTCTTGGCCCATTCGGACTGAACATGATTGGAGTCATGGCCACGTGCATTATCGGGGGTGCAGCCACTTTGCAATGTCAGAGCCACCCATGTGGGATTTCAACGGGGAGAATGATGCCACTCGTCATGGCCGCCAAGGGCCGGGATCGGCCGAAGACCTGGTGAAAATTATGCCCAGCCTGTACAAGGGGGAGAAGGAGGACTTCCTCCAGACGAGGCCATTGAATGGGTTCTCCATGAACAATCCTTGGAGCTGGCTAAGCGGACGTTCATTTATCCGAACCACACTTTCAAATTTAAGTACCTAACTTTCGTGGTTTTTGACGCAGGATCTGCGCCGGACTGTGGAGAGCATACATAGCCCGGCCCCGCAGCCCGAGGATCCAGAGAGATCCCTCGATCCGTCCTCTGAAGAGGATCCGGACATAAAGGTGGAGCTAATCGACGGGGTGTTCCACCAGCTCAGCATGGATAATGCTCTAGTCGCCATTACGGCTGACTACCCCGGCCTATCTCCGGCTCCCCAGGTGATTGTGACCGAAGTCCTTTGACCATTATTTCGTCCCTGCGCATTTCTGACCGCCGTATACAATGTTGTCTCGCAGGAGGTACCTTCAAGGCGGGAAGCCGAACCCGCAGCGGCTGACCCATAGGGTCGATCCGCCCCATGAGCGAAGAGGGTGCGATTACCGTCGAATCGTCACCGCAACGGTATAGCTCGCGACCATTGTTTAGGACAAAGTTCCAAGGAGGTGTTTGAATGCTTATAACTTTTGCAGGAGAAAAGCGCTCGCGGACTGCGAGACGGTGAGGTTGCCAACCAAGCCTTGCTGCCAGGCCAGGCTCCAACACAGTGCGGAGGGAGGCGCGCAAAGCGCGGCGGATACTCCTCAAACGGAGGATGCTTGAACCGTCCGCCACCAAGTCTCGAGGTGGAGGCGCCATGAACCATAGGCGTCGCGGACAGTTTTTCGTAATGTGTGCTTCTCCCCGAGGCATTGAATGCCTTTAATGCGGGGGCGCGCACCTCCAGCTGCTCAAGATGGTTTGACCAGAGCCACGGGCGGTATGTAAAAGACATCTGGGTAAGAGATTTTAATAGTTGTATATGCGGTAGCCCCGAGACTTAAAGTAGTTAGGGTAACTGATTTAAGGATCATTTGATATCTGAGGATCTTCTGAGAAGAATACTCAATTGTCCGGGAGCTACAAGAGTGCAAGGATCAACTTGAGGCCGCTTTTCATTGCCGCGAGGAGACACTGAGACCTCTCCGGTAACACATTATTTCAAAAGATAAGCGGTGTGCGGCGTGCGTGTAAATCGACAACGATATTGCGGATGTTGCGGACTGGATCCGGACAAGCAACACCTACTCGCCCGGTGAAGGCGGCGAGAGGTGCTTGATGAAGGTGCGATGGGAGAGGAATAAACTCCGGGATGCCCACACCCAGCTTGGAGAGGAGCTGAAAGGTGTTCGGGCCGAGCTGTATGGCTCCATGAAGGAGAATCAGCGGCTTCGTCGCGGCATCTATAGTAAGTGCTTGGCGAACTCCTTTGAAAAGAAGAGTTGGCGAGGAAGGCAATTGATGAAATATATGCATGGGGTGTGCTCACAGTGCGCCTGCGGAGGAGATGCCCGTATCAACGGGTGATCAACTTCCTGAGCTGGTGCAACTGCTCGGACGAGTTCGGCAGGCGATGAGCGGCATCGTCCAGGCTTTATGGCCGTCCCTCTCCCTACCCGAGGGCCTTGGAGAGCTTGCGGAGAAGCTTTAGGGAGTGCGGCAACGCTTCCGTTTATGGAAGATATCAGCCTGCCGCGAAGGTGCCAGGGAGGCCTGGGCCAAGGTGAAGACGCGGTACAAGAAGGCGGATCCCAACCACATGGCCGAGGTCGGACCTGTGGGGAACGATGGGAAGGAAATCCCTGTGAGCTTAGTGTACAGCCAAGTAGAGTTGGCTGCTAAATATTCCCAACGGGACTGTAAATTAGACAGCCTGTTAGACGGGATTGAGGAGGAATACAGTCAGTCAATTTGACAATGTATTTGAAAATGACATGTAAAATGCCTTCTAGGCGGATTGTAGATCGTTTGTCTTTGCCGACCTTTTCGCTTCAACCTCGGGACCCTAGAGTCCGGAGTGTGTCCGAATACCCTCTAGGTTAAGAAACAACCGGGGCATGCATGGAGACCAGGCGTAGGGGTCATTAGTGCTTTATCAGACAAGTGCCCAACTAGTTATGTTATATTACATGGTTAGTAGAAACATCTTCGGGGAGAATAGTTCGTTAAGGGTTCCTTTCCTCAGGAGGCATGCCCTAAAGTGCATGTCCGGACTGCGAAAAGAGCGAGGAAAACATCCGGGGCAGATAAATAAATAGGTAAAAATCATCTTTCAAGTCACCGACCGAATATTCCCTTAAGAACGCTAGCTTTGGCTTCACCCGATCTGAGGTACACATCCGGTGACCAGCGATAACAATCACAGAGGTGCTCCTTTACCTCCTAGCCGAACAATCGGGAGCGTGGGGTAAGCACGAGAGCCGAGCAACCCAGCTTTGCCAAAACTTAAGTCATATCGATGCATATAATGGTGAATAAAAGGTACATGTGGAAGTTTGACACATGTCTTTGGACATAAAGCCCGGATAAGTGAGCTTACGGTAAAGAAGCCCCGGTATAATGAGTGCGGATAGCACATCAAGTGTGTCGAACAATGCGCCATGAGGCCTTTAAGGGCTTTTATGAAAAGGGTGAGGAAAAAGAAAGCGAAAGACAGCTGAAGTGTAAAAATTTGGGCGGGGAAGGAGACAAACTCTTAGTCCGGCGCTAGGCGTAGAATCTTGAGGCGGGCTGCGTTCCATGGGTTCGGCTCGAGTCGGTTGTCCGACGCATTTCATAAGCAGTATGCTCCGCCGATCGAGGAATTGATCGATAATGAAGGGCCCTCCCATTTGGGCTTGAGTTTATCCTTTTTCTTGTCCGGCGAGCGTAGAACTAGTTACGCCAGCGTTGTAAGTCTTGGCCCGTACTTCCTGCTTTGATATCTTGAGCTGCTGGCGATAGAATGCGGAGCGAGCCTTGGCGGCGTCGCGTTCTTCCTCAATGCGTCCAAGCTGTCCTGCCGATCCAGCTCGGCTTCTCTTTTTCGTACATGCGCCTTGCGAGGTGAGTCATGAATGATGTCGCAGGGCAAAACTGCCTCTGCGCCATATACCATAAAAAATGGTGTGAATCCAATAGTATGGTTGGGTGTTGTCCGCAGCCCCAGTCTGAGTCGAGCTCCTCTACCCGGTCGTGTCGGTTTCGTGAGGACTGCACTAGTGCAGGTTTGATGCCGCTCATTATTAGACCATTTGCTCGTTCCACTTGACCATTGGTTTGAGGATGATAGATGAAGCATAATCGAGCTTAATGCCCATATTTTTGCACCATGATTTAACCTCGTCGGCCGTGAAGTTCGTGCCGTTATCGGTAATGATGCTATGGGGGACACCATAACGGTGTACTACCCCGGATATAAAGTCTATCACTGGTTCGGACTCTGCCATTTTAACTAGCTTGGTCTCTATCCATTTGGTGAATTTGTCAACCATGACCAATAGGTACCTTTGCTTGTGGGTTCCCCCTTTAAGGGGTCCAACCATATCAAGCCCCGGACATGACGGCGGGTAATGGGTATAGTTTTGAGGCGGTGGGTGGCATATGGCTCGATTAGCAAAGAGCGACAACCAACGCATCTTTGGACTAAGTCTGAGCATCTACCGGGCGCGGCCAATAAAATCTGTCGCGGAAGGCCTTGCCTAAAGGGCCCGAGCTGCGGCGTGGTGTCCGCCTAGTCCGGCATGAATTTCAGCGAAGGTTTCGCCCTTCTTCTTGGAGATACACCTTTGAAGGACTCCGGTTGTGCTTTTCTTATACAGTTCTCCCTCGTGTACCTTGTAGGCTTTAGATCGCCGAACTATGCAGCGGGACTCATTTTGGTCTTCGGGAAGTTCCTGCTTGATTAAGTAGGCTAGGAATGGCTCTGTCCACGGGGCAATTACTGCCATTATTTCGTGGGCTGAAGGTGTTATTTCGTCGGCTGAGCCGCCGATTGTGTCAGATTGTTCTGTGTTGGGTAGTGCGGCTGCTTCCGGGTTGCTATTTCCGGACTCCTCTTCCCATAGTACGGATGGCTTAAAGAGCCGATCCAGAAAGATGTTTGGGGGGACAGCGTCGCGTTTCGCGCCGATGCGTGCCAATACGTCGGCTGCTTGGTCATTATCCCGGGCTACGTGGTGGAATTCGAGTCCTTTGAATCGGGCTGACATTTTTAGGACAGCGTTACGATAGGCTGCCATTTTCGGATCCTTGGCATCAAAGTCTCCGTTTACTTGGGATATTGCAAGGTTTGAATCCACGCGCACCTCTAGGCGTTGAATGCCCATGGAGATTGCCATCCGGAGGCCATGTAGGAGGGCCTCATATTCGGCTGCATTGTTGGAGTCCGTGTACATTATCTGAAGTACGTATTGGACTGTATCCCCGGTTGGGGATGTCAATACGACGCCAGCCCCCAAGCCGGCCAACATTTTGGAGCCGTCGAAATGCATAGTCAATTGGAGTATCGCCGTACTCTTTAGGGAGTTCGACTTGATCCATTCAGCGACAAAGTCAGCTAAGACTTGTGACTTTATGGCTCGCCGAGGTTTGTAAGTTATATCGAATGGTAAGAGCTCAATGGCCCATTTTGCAATCTTGCCCGTTGCATCGCGGTTGTTTATGATGTCGTTGAGGGGCGCCGGAGGCCTTGTTATCGAACACTCTTGAAAGTAGTGTCGGAGCTTCCGGGATGCCATGAACACTGCATACACTATCTTTTGATAGTGCGGGTAACGGGACTTGCAGGGAGTTAAGACAGTGGATACGTAGTACACTAGTTTTTGAAGAGGGAATTTATGCCCTTCTGTTTCTCGTTCGACGACGGCTTACAACTTGATGTGTTGCCGTGATGTATAACAACATTGGTTCGTCCAGGTTAGGTGCGGCCAGGACCGGATTTGTTGCCAATATGGATTTTATTTCTTCGAGTCCGACAGTGGCAGCATCCGTCCACTCGAAGTGTTTGGTGCGCCTGAGGAGGCGATAGAGGGGCAATGCCTTTTCTCCCAGACGGGAGATAAAGATGCTTAGAGCCGCCACGCATCCAGTCAATTTTTGTATTTGTTTGAGGTCTTTTGGAATATCCAGCTGTGACAGAGCTCGGATCTTGGCTGGGTTTGCTTCAATTCCTCTACCGGATACAATGAAGCCTAGGAGCTTTCCTGCTGGTTCGCTGAAAACGCATTTTTCCGGATTCAGCTTAATGTCATATGCTCGGAGGTTCTCGAATGTGAGCCTCAAATCGTCTACTAGAGTTTCGACGTCTCTGGTTTTGACGACTACGTCGTCTCGTATGCCTCCTTTGTTTTACCGATCTGGGAAGCGGACATGTACGAATCATGCGCTGATATGTTGCGCCGGCGTTTTTGAGTCCTAAGGGCATTGTGTTGAAGCAGAATGGTCCATATGGAGTAATGAATGCCGTTGCGGCTTGGTCTGCCTCTGCCATCTTAATTTGATGGTAGCGGAGTATCGTCAAGGAAGCACAATGAATCGTGCCTGCGGTAGCATCGATTATTTGGTCGATCACGAGGAAGGGTGAAGGGTCCTTTAGGCAGGCCTTGTTGAGGTCTTTAAAATCGACACATAGGCGCGAGATTTTTCCTTCTTTGGTACCATTACCGGGTTTGCTAGCCATCCGGATGTTTGATGTCTCGATGAATCCGGCTTCTAGTAGTTTGGCTAGCTCTTCTCCCATTGCTGTCTTTTGGGTTGGAAAATCGCCAAGAGCCTGTTTGGTGGCTTGAATCCTTTAGGATGTTTAGGCTGTGTTCTGCCAATCTGCGTGGGATTCCTGGCATGTCTGAAGGGTGCCAGGCAAAGATGTCCCAATTTTCACGAAGGAATTCTCGCAGTGCGGCATCTACATCAGGGCTCAACTGTGCCCCGATGGAGGCCGTCTTTGTTGGGTCCGTTGGATGGACCTGGAATTTGACTATTTCATCCGCTGGTTTAAAAGAGGTGGACTTGGGTCTCTTATCGAGTATCACATCGTCCCTATTCACCGTAGAGCGCAACGTAGTAAGTTCCTCCGCCGCTAGGGCTTCGGATAGTGCCTCTAGGGCTAATGCGGCAGTCTTGTTTTCAGCGCGGAGTGCTATGTCCGGATCACTAACGAGAGTGATTATTCCGCCGGGCCCAGGCATCTTAAGCTTCATGTACCCGTAGTGGGGTATTGCTTGAAAAATTGTGAATGCCTCTCGTCCTAATATAGCGTGATATCCGCTGCTGACGGGGCCACTTGGAACGTTACTTCTTCGGACCTGTAATTGTCCGGCGAGCCGAACACCACATCAAGTGTGATTTTTCCTGTGCAGCGCGCTTCCCGACTGGGGATTATTCCTCTAAAGGTTGTGCTGCTTCGCTCAATGCGGCTCCAGTCTATTTCCATTTTTTGAAGAGTTTCCTCGTAGATGAGGTTTAGTCCGCTGCCACCATCCATGAGTACCTTGGTAAGACGAAAGCCATCCACTATTGGACTAAGGACCAATGCGGCTGGTGCTCAGGCTGTTCTGAACTTAGGTTCGTCGCTGGCGTTGAAGGTGATGGCTGTGTCGCTCCATGGATTTGTTGTTGCTACTTGGTAGACTTTGGCGAGGCTGCGGATTGTTCGTTTCCGCATATTATTCGATGCGAAAGTCTCGAAAACTATTGACATTGTACTGGTATTATTGGAGTGGCTCTCCGGGGCTAGAAGCTCTTCGCCACTTTTGGCCACCTGCCGCAATATCCAACATGCCCGGAGGCTATGTGTTGGAGTGGCATATACATATGTGAATTTTACGAGGTCCGTTGAGCCATCCTTCCAGTACGGTTCCGTGCCCTTTATGGGGTTTTGCTTTTTGGTTTTTGTACTGTTGCACGAGTGTGATGCACCCTTTTACTTGGACTAGGGTTGTATTGGGGCGGATTATCCCAAAACTTAGTTTGGTCTTCGGAAACTCTCCATCGCCAAGATACTTTCATACTATGGGCCTTGGATCGGCGAAGCGTGTAATTCGCGGACGGTAGCGGCGTTCAAAATTCCTCGTCCGTGCAATTATTGCAAAAAATTGAAATGCGTTTTCCTCTCGGCGGTTGAGGAGTCTGGACTAGGGGTGTCAGGACAGCGGACTATCAATATCCGCGGACTCCCGGACTACGAAGATAGAAGATTGAAGACTCGGCTCGTGTCCGGAAGGTACTTTACTTGGCGTGGAAGGCAAGCTTGTCAATCTGGATATGTAGATCTCCTACCATTGTAACCGACTCTGTGTAACCCTAGCCTCTCCGGTGTCTATATAAACCGGAGGGCCGTAGTCCGTGGGACACAACATTACATCTCAACAATCATACCATAGGCTAGCTTCTAGGGTTTAGCCTCATTGATCTCGTGGTAGATCTACTCTTGTACTACCCATATCATCAATATTAATCAAGCGGGGCGTGAGGTATTACCTCCATCGAGAGGGCCTGAACACAGGTAAAAACATTGTGTCCCTCGTCTCCTGTTACCATCCGCCTAGGCCTGATTCGGGACCCCCTACCGAGATCCGCGGTTTGACACCGACATTGGTGCTTTCATTGAGAGTTCCTCGTATGCGTCACCAATAGGCTCGATGGCATCTTCAATCTTTAGCGCTGTCGGGCGAGACTTTCCTCCCGGACAGATCTTCATATTCGGCGGCTTTGCCTGCGGGCAACTCTCTTGGCCATCTGGAGCAGATCAAGCTTCGCCCTGGCGTCGAGTCGATTTGGAAGCCTAAACTTCACGGCCGGCGACGCGGAGACTTGATCTTGACGGACTCGAGCCACAGCCAAGCGCGCCGCCTTTGTGGCGATGGGCATGATCTAGCTCTGCCGCCGCCGCGGTGCTTTGGCGGCGCGCGAATCGCCCGGCTACTTGCGGAGCCAATCGCCCATGGCGAGGTCGGTGGATGAAGCGCCGCCCGGGGCTTCAATATATCTGGCGATGGGCGAATACCAATCTTGTCCCCATGAAACTTCGTGATCGGCGCGGACTCCTTGCGGACTCCGAGCCTCCGCGCCCTGCCAATTAAACCAGATTAGGCGCGGTTATGGAATTCACCGCCGCGGACATCTTTCAACACTCGCTTTTGGCGATATCTTGAATTCTCTGAAGCATCTCTCGCTATCGGGGAATCTGGCGGACTATGGCGGGGCGGTTGGAGTTCGGACGGCGAAGAAATTGAGCCCACCCACCACCCACTTTGTAGCCAGCATCGAGATCTAACCGACATGCTAGACTCGACTCCGATGACATCGGCGCTATGAGCGGCGATGCGGAGGCGATCGAGACCAGCGCCCACGGACCTTTGGAAGGCCGCCTCGTCATCTGACGTTTACATGGTGGATACCCCAAAGAAGGGATGGCGAAAGCAGCGGAGGAAGATTCTTTAAAGAAGCAACCCAAGCGCCCGCGGCGCGCTCTAAATCCGCCACAGCAAGAATGGAGAATCCGGCACGGAGATAATAACACTCCGGAGAGTGCGAAGACAAACCCCTCCGGCAAGAATCAGCGAAGGAGGATGAAGAAATGCGCCCTCACGAAAGGCGGCGGAAAAAAAGGTTGAGGATCACAACTATGTACCTCCCTCAGGATGAATCAAGCCCGATGGCACGAACTTCGAAGAGCCCGTCGAACAAAATCTTCATAAGCGCAGGCTCATCGCTTCTGACAAGAAGCTGAAGGAGGAAAAGCGGAAGCTCAACACAGCGGAAGGCGCGCTCCGGATAAGATGGAGCAAAGTGCTCAAAACCGCGAGACAAACAAGGCAACAGCCACCAACGAAGAGCTACCCAAAGCGCAAGCTGCTCCCGAGAATTGACGAAGAGGCCGTAAAGCCCCCACCGTCCAATGGCCTGCCAGTCCATCTATGGACCCAAAGGAAAGCCCAATAAGCAAAGGAACACGTCAAGTGTCCGACGACAGCAATGACGCGATACAAATGCAGGGTGCCGCACACCCACTATGCTTCACAGACGAAGTCTTTGGAACATGAATTCCCAGCAGGGTTTAAACCCATAAACATAGAAGCCTACGATGGAACAACAGACCACAGATGCGGATAGAAGACTATATATTACATATACATATGGCGGAGGAGGCGATCTCACGCCATAAAATATCTACCCCTCAAACTCAAAGGGCCAGCTCGTCATTGGCTCAAAAGCCTCCCGAGAAAACACTTGTTGGAAGTTGGGAAGAGCTCGAGGCGTTTAGAGCAAACTTTCAAGGGACTTATGTCCGGCCTCCGGATCTGAGCGACTTAAGTCACATAACTCAACAGCCGGAGAGTCGGTAGCGGAAGTGCAGGAACAGGTTCCTCACCAAAAAGAACCAAATAGTCATTGTCCGGACGCGAAGCCTTAGCAGCTTTCAAGCACAATGTCCGAGACGAATGGCTTGCCGGACACCTCGGTCAAAAAACCGAGGACAATGACCGCATTAACAAGCCTCATGACCGCTTTTGCGAGGAGAGGACAGCTGGTTGGCAAGAAGCAGCACCAGCGACCCAAGTACATCGAGATAAGAGATGGAAGCGGAAAATCACGGCGCGAAAAGATCAGCGCGGAATAAAGAAAAAGCCAAAAACACGGCGATCAGCGCGGATTTAAAAGCTCACGGCGAATAATAAAGCTCAACCCATCAAGGATGACAGCGATGAACTGTCTAACCTACACAAAATCACAGGTCGGATCATCAAATCCACGGTACCCGGAAGGCACGCAAATCACACCCACGAGGATTGTTGGGTTTTCAAACAGTCCGGCCGATTAAATGCCGAGCATAAAGGGCTCGGCGCGTCAGCGAAGAAGATAAACCCGCCCGATAGGGCACGGAAAACAAAGACTTTCCCACAAGGGGTCAAAGCGATAAACTCACTTCATGTGAGGACACGGAGAAAGCAGTGCGGCACTTTCTAAAAGAGCTTCGCGCGGTCCGGCCCGCAAACCATAGAGATTGGATATCAAAACCAATCACTTTCGACCACGGGATTATTCAAAAGTGTTGAACCACGGGGCGGACTCCCGATATTGAATCCGATAATAGGCGGACTACAATTCACAAGCGTCCTAATGGGCGGAGGCGGTGACTTAAACCTGCTATATTCAAATACAATCCGTCGGATGGGGATAGACCCTACCAAAATTAAACACAGCCGCACTTCCTTCAAAGGAGTTCGCGCCGGCCCTTCGCCAAGTGCACAGGCTCGATATTACTCGAAATCGTGTTGGATCACCGAACAATTTCCGGCGAAAAGTTAATTTTCCATATCGTCCCATTTAAAGTGAACATCAAGCACTATTAGGGCGAAAGGCTTTTGTCGCTTCAGCGCCATACCGCATTCGCGTCTCTTACACTTAAGATGCCGGTCCACATGGCACCATTTCGGTCGAGGTCACTCAAAGACCCGGATTCGGATAGGCGAATCCGGACTCAGCGACTAGGGCTCCCTAGCCGCATACCCTTTCACAAGGGGCTGCGCGCGACTAACACGGTTTCATATAAACCTAACCTTAATTATTCGCGTTATTCTTTTGCATTATTTTACGCATACGAACTGTTTTTGAAATGTTCCTCTCTTTTCTACAGATGAACAACGTGCGTACCCGTCGAGATAACGGCTGCGGAACCACGGTAGCGAGAGCGTGCGAGGGACCCGTCGCAATGATTCTTTTGATTAAGACCCTCGTAGACCTTTTTATTCTGTCTCTTGTTGCTAAATCGGCCTCGGCTTCTTCCTATAGCGGCGAACTGGCAACTTTGGCATTGGCGCGTCGAAAGACAATGCCGTACACGGACACAAGGGGCTTAGGGTATAATTCTGCCCGTTATCATAAAGTCCGAACACCTCGGGGAGTGTTCGGCGTCTCAAGATTGGGCACTATATGCATCAGCTCGAATCATGTCTTTGGTCAAATGTTGGGTTTGCGGCTCCTGTGTTTTGCTGCCTTCGTTCCGTATCACCCGGCTAACGCGGCACCGGAGAACTCTGCGATTGTGCCCCGATTCGGCTGGGTGAGCACCTCGATGAAAGCGGCTGTCGTCATGATATAGCGAGTCAGGTCACCACTTGATCGACTACGGAATGTTTAGAATTCCCGCTTTGACGAAGGGCGCTTCGGTCGAGCACATCGCACCCGAATCCGGAGATGTGCGGTGCCATTAGGGGCTATGTCGTAGCCCACCCTCGAGCTCCATTGGCTAAGTGAAAGAGATAAAGCATTATAGTCCGGATTGCCTCGTTAGCTCGCTACCACCTCCTTATAACAGGACCGAGGCGTCGGATTAAAGTGTGAAAAAGCGCTATTTTGCGAACACCCCAGCACCTTGTGCAAGGGGCTGAAGCGAAGAGCGCATCTTCGGGTTATACACAAGTATACGTAAGCGGCGCAAGGAGAAGTATTAATACTTGGAAGCACAAGTATAAAAAGCATTCATACTATAATCATTCATAAACAAGTTAATGCGTTCAATTGAGCGTTACATTCTTGAGCACTGCGACTCTATTACCTGGCGCCGCGCATAACTTCCCGAAATAATGTTGGCGGAAGCGGTTCCCATCGAACCACTGGCAGCAATAGCGGTGGCATCCATCTCCGGACAACTGCGCCTTTACGGGCGAGCCATCCGCGCGCCCTCGATGCAGGCCGACCGCTTCATCTCCTTGATATGCGGCACCGCCCAAAGGAACTGCTGCGATAGGCCAAAATAGCTCGTCGCCTTGGACCTCTCCGGCCACATATGGGCCACGATGTCGATCATAGCCAGCCGGACAGTCTATTCAGTTCGGCCCATTAAATGACCTGTCCGACAGCGGAAGAGGGCGATCCGGACTGTGGAATTGAGTCAATATAACTCTTCCACCTCGTGATCCCCAGCTCGGAAGTGCTTAGCGGCGTCGGCCGCACTCGCAGCCAAGTCCATGTAAGGATCCTCCGAACTCCTTTGCTTTTCAAATTGGGCATACTTGGCATCCATAAACGGCGGCGCGCAAAAGCGGCCTGCCGCCGTGATTTCTCGGCTTAGCGCAGCTCCTCCTTCATAGCCCGCATTGCGAGGCGGGCATCCTTGGTCTCGGCGGTGGCCTTCTTGAGTCTTCCCGCTCCAATAGGCGCTCCTTTTCAAGAGCCTCGCTTCGGTCGGTAGCATCCTTTAATTTCTTGGCCAATCCGGCCACCTCCGCCCTACTTAGGCGGTCGCAGCCTTTTCGACCTTCAACTCCTCGGCCGCCCTCGCGGCAACGCATCACTCCTTGGGCTTGTTCCTTAGCTTGTGCAAGCTCGGCCCGAAATCTCTCCAGCAGCAGCAACATGCGTATAAACAGCACATAACTTATCAGAGGAGGGCTTTAACCCACTCAATAAAACAGCTATGGAGAATTTATTTACCTTGCGACTCGTCAAATCGCTGATTGACAAGTGCTATGTCGGCATCGCCATGTCGATTGCCGACTCGGTTAAACAAAGCTGATCGATCGGCTGGCCCCGGACTATCCGCCACACATGTCGAGCGGCGATATTTATTACGAGATATTTAGATTTTCGATCCTCGACGCGCTGTCGTCTTCGACAACCTACCAGTCTCGGGGCTACTATCTATCTGAGGTGCATCTTTTATATGCTCAAGCTGTTAAAAAGCAAAAGTGCGCTATTTTCGCATACCTCAAATCCGCCCGACAAGCTCATGGCAGCATCGCGCAATCCGCTTTCGGCGGGCGAAATCCTTCAACCACCGTGCGCGTTAGCGCGCGGTGATCTTACGAAATGGGCGCCCTCTCAAGCAAACTCTTGATTCTCGGCGGGCTCTGGTGGGTGTTGAACTCTTGACCCCTCCGGACTCGGGGCGCCCTCCGTGGCGACACTTGGGCTCGCTTTGCCTCATCTGGCGGCGCGTCGGACGGGCGTGTCGCTCTCCATCATCTCCGGAAGAAGATCCCGAGGGCGAACTCATCGAGGCGGCTGCAGATCCGAACTGCGATATAAATATTTCGATTACCTCTGAAGCATAAAGCGAAGGTACTTTCTTATTTAACTTCTTCTTTCATACTCACGGCTCGTTGGAGGCTGGTCCTTGGCGATGATTGCGCGTCCGGATTCTCTCGGGCGCGGACCCCAGTGAGATTTCTTCCCGCTTGGGGGCTTTGACCTCCGGATCTTGAGGCGGTCCTCTTTTCCCTCTGAAGGAGGATCCTTGGTCCTCTCCTCTTGATCGCCTCTTTGGATGAAGTATTAGCTCCTTTATCTCCCCATCGCCCCTTACGTGGGTGCGGCCTCCAACATTCGACCAGCCACGGGCTCGGTCACGGTCTCAGGGAGGGCGGACACCTAATCAGCCTTGATCGCGCCACCCATTCCTGTAAAGAATAAAAAGGGTTAGGAGATGATCTTTTGAAAGGCATACAAGCGGGATGTCGGGTTCGAGCTATTTACACGAGTATCCGGACGATCGCGGCTTAGTCCGCATCCTCGGCGAATCCGGACCGCCACTTGCGGTCGAAGAACAGCTCGTACATCTCCGGGGTGTCGCCCCCATGAAATCTTTGGAGGATCTGAGGTCCCTCGGATGGAACTCCCATAAGCGGAAGGGCGGCGTTTGCGAGGTAGGAGGTGCCTAGTTAGCATAACTGCATCACCTTGACCAGATCGATCTCCCTTGTTTGGAGGTCCCGAATCCGGCCTGCGGTGCGGGCACGTCCTTGGGCGGCCCCAGTTGAGCCCTTGGTTGACCCACGACATCGATTCTTGTGGAGGTCCCGGGCGGAAGGAGGCGGCGGCTTTGCTTGCTACCCCTTGGAGGCGGTGATGTAGAACCACTCCTGCTGCCACAATCCTGTTCCTCTTGGAAGGAACCTTGAGCCACAGGGCATCGACCATCTTGCTTATAGTCGCCCGCCACCTCCTTCGGCGCCCCGATCATCTTGGCTCCACCTTGAATGTTTTCAGCCACGGGCGAAGTGGGGGATGATGCGGAGGAAGGCCATGAGACAATAATGAATGTGGAGATATGGAGGATGGACTCGGGCCAAGTCGTGGAAGTCCAGCCCGTAGAAGAACAAGCCCCCTCACGAAAGGATCCGTCGGGAAGCCTAATCCCAGCGGAGGTGGGATCTGAAAATGACACATTCGCCGGGCTCGGGGCTGGCACGGCTTGCCGAGGCAGGCAACTGTCTGCGAACCGTGGGCCAGGTGCTTGGCCTCACGCAACTTCAATATGTCCTCCTCCGTGGCGGAGGAGGCACCCACCGCCACGGAGGTCGGGCGGACATTCTTTGTGGATCCGGCGCTCGAGTCTGAAGCTCTTGGTGTTGGAATTGGGAGCGGAGGAAAGATTCGATCACGAGGTTAGAGACAAGGACAGGCCTTGGTCCTCTTATAAAGGAAATAATACCAAGGGCCGTCTCGTGACCGTTTGAGATTCCCCTTCGATAGAGGCGTGGCGGCAGGAGCAGTTGGGTTACCCGCGCGTATTGATGAGGATCCGGAATAAAGGGAACACGATCTCTGCTTGACGGGGCGTGCCAAGGAAGCCGCTTAGCTAAGCGTGCTGAGGTGGAATAGTAAAAACAATTAAAAGCGAAGGCTTGGCTGCGGTGTGATGTCATGCCGCATAATCGTCGGCAGATTGGATCGGTGTATGTGTTTTATTCTCTCTCGTTGGAGTGTGGAAATTATTTTGCGAGCGGACACTATCACGGTGTTCATTATCTTCTCTGGATTATTCAAGGGAGGAACCCGCCTTGCAATGCCGAACATTATGCCGCGGACTTATCGTCATTGAAGACTGGTTCGGGAGACTCTTGAGGAGTCTGGACTAGGGGTGTCCGGACAGCGGACTATCAATATCCGCGGACTCCCGGACTACGAAGATAGAAGATTGAAGACTCGGCTCGTGTCGGAAGGTACTTTACTTGGCGTGGAAGGCAAGCTTGCAATCTGGATATGTAGATCTCCTACCATTGTAACCGACTACTGTGTAACCCTAGCCTCTCCGGTGTCTATATAAACCGGAGGGCCGTGAGTCCGTGGGACACAACATTACATCTCAACAATCATACCATAGGCTAGCTTCTAGGGTTTAGCCTCATTGATCTCGTGGTAGATCTACTCTTGTACTACCCATATCATCAATATTAATCAAGCGGGGCGTGGGTATTACCTCCATCGAGAGGGCTGAACACAGGTAAAAACATTGTGTCCCTCGTCTCCTGTTACCATCCGCCTAGGCGCACATTCGGGACCCCCTACCGAGATCCGCGGTTTGACACCGGCAATGATCCTTTATCCTGTCTATAACCAGGAGGAATATGGCCTGTAATGATGTCTTGTCTCGGCGGGCTCTTGCAGTTTGAGATAGATCGCATATGTCGGGTGGGTGGGTGGGACTGAGTCCGAACCCTACCCATCTCGAGGCTCAAAGGCCGAGAAGTTTCCGAATTTGGAAGCTTGGATCGTTGAACGTTGTCCAACGAGTCCGGTCCGATGCCTGACTTTAGGTTTAGTGCTTGATCGGAGTCCGTCCCCCCGCCGGGATCCGGCATGGAGGGTTCGGAAGCCCGGACATGACTAGTTTTCAATATAGGAGAAGAGTCGCTGCGTTGTTCCTCTACCACCGCAACGTGGTGGGTAACCTGGGGAGAGTTAATCTCTCTCAGATCGGTTTTAACCCAACCTGATTGTAGTCTATAGCGACTCCCAGGGTGGCGATGCGATCCAAGAGCTCGTTTACGGACGAGAGCTCTATTGGATCCAACTGCTCGGCGAATTCCGAGTTGACGTGAAGATTGCTTTTGATGCCCCGAGAGGTCATCGTCGAAGCGGTGGCCGAACGGGCGGTCATGAGGAAACCACCCAGCCGGATAGTTTGGCCGGCGGCCAAGGCTCCTTTGCCGAATATACCGTCTTTGAAGATGGGAAGAGGCATCCTTCCTATCGGTGACGGCACAGAGGAACTCTCAATGAAAGCACCAATGTCGGTGTCAAAACTGGCGGATCTCGGGTAGGGGGTCCCGAAATGTGCGTCTAGGCGGATGGTAACAGGAGACAAGGGACACGATGTTTTTACCCAGGTTTGGGCCCTCTCGATGGAGGTAAAACCCTACTCCTGCTTGATTGATATTGATGATATGGGTAGTACAAGAGTGGATCTACCACGAGATCAAGGAGGCTAAACCCTAGAAGCTAGCCTATGGTATGATTGTTTTAATGGTTGTTCGTCCTATGGACTAAAACCCTCCGGTTTATATAGACACCGGAGAGGGCTAGGGTTACACAGAGTCAGTTACAATGGTAGGAGATCTACATATCCGTATCGCCAAGCTTGCCTTCCACACCAAGGAAAGTCCCATCCGGACACGGGACGAAGTCTTCAATCTTGTATCTTCATAGTCTTGGAGTCCGGCCAATGATGATAGTCCGGCTATCCGGACACCCCCTAGTCCAAGACTCCCTCAATCGTGCTTATGTTTGTTGTGAGCTTTCAAGTACAGTCAATGTACTGATCTGGCGTGTTATGCCAGCTTTCAGGCAAGTCAGTTTGCATCGGAGCGCATCTCGTGTCTAGGCCGTGGTCACGTCGGTGTCCCTGTGCTATGGAGTTCCTCTACGTCGTCCTTCCGCAGCCGCATAGCTCGTGCGATCGAGGCCCCGTCATGTTCAGTAAATAATGTACATACTGTCCAGCAGCACCGTGTGTGCCGCTCGGCCTCGAATCTCGATGTAATATCAAACCTATGTAATCCGCTAGTATCAATAAAGCAGTTGTTTCTGTACCATGTAGTTGTGTATTGCCAGAAGACTTGATCTCTGGGCTGGCAAGGCAAGGTAAACCAGTTGCTCTGAGCCGGGGCGCCACATATTATTGGTATTGGAAAAGTCACAGAATTTCGTATTATCTTGAGCCATCGTGACAAGCAATCCTACACACAATCACACAAGAGATAAGCGAAAAAGAGGCGAACGGAAAATAGAGGGGGAATAAAACGGCAAGGGTGAAGTGCGGTAGAGGAAAACGAGTGGCAAATGGCAAATAATGTAATGCGAGGGAGATGAGTTTGTGATGGGTACTTGGTATGTCTTGACTTGTGCGAAGACCTCCCCGACAATGGCGCCAGAAATCCTTCTTGCTACCTCTTGAGCACTGCGTTCGTTTTCCCTTGAAGAGGAAAGGGTGATGTAGCAAAGTAGCGTAAGTATTTCCCTCAGTTTTTTGAGAACCAAGGTATCAATCCAGTAGGAGGCTCCATGCAAGTCCCTCGTACCTACACAAACATACAAGAACCTCGCAACCAACACGATAAAGGGGTTGTAATTCCCTTCACGACCACTTGCGAACGTGAGATCTGATAGAGATAATAAGATAAGATAAATATTTTTGGTATTTTTATGATATAGATTGGAAAGTAAAGATTGCAAAATAAACTAGATTGGAAACTTACATGATGGAAAATAGACCCGGGGCCATAGGTTTCACTAGTGGCTTCTCTCAAGTTAGCATAAGTATTACAGTGGGTGAACAAATTACTGTCGAGCAATTGATAGAAAAGTGCATAGTTATGAGATTATCAAGGCATGATCATGTATATAGGCATCACCTTCGCGACAAGTAGACCGACTCCTGCCTGCATCTACTACTATTACTCCACACATCAACCGCTATCCAGCATGCATCTAGAGTATTAAGTTCATAAGAACAGAGTAATGCATTAGGCAAGATGACATGATGTAGAGGGATAAACTCAAGCAATATGATATAAACCCCATCTTTTTATGCTCGATGGCAACAATACAATATGTGCCTTGCTGCCCCTGCTGTCACTGGGAAAGGACACCACAAGATTGAACCCAAAGCTAAGCACTTCTCCCATTGCAAGAAAGATCAATCTAGTAAGCCAAACCAAACTGGTAATTCGAAGAGACTTGCAAAGATAACCAATCATACATAAAAGAATTCAGAGGAGATTCAAATATTTATCATAGATAAACTTAATCATAAACCCACAATTCATCGGATCTCGAAAAACACACCGCAAAAAGAGTTACATCGAATAGATCTCCAAGAAGATCGAGGAGAACTTTGTATTGAGATTCAAAGAGAGACAAGAAGCCATCTAGCTAATAACTATGGACCCGAAGGTCTGTGGTAAACTACTCACAACTCATCGGAGAGGCTATGGTGTTGATATAGAAGCCCTCCGTGATCGATTCCCCCTCCGGCGGAGCGCCGGAAAAGGCCCCAAGATGGGGTCTCATGGGTACAGAAGGTTGCGACAGTGGAAATAGGGTTTCGTGGTGCTCTTGGATGTTTTCTGGGTATGCAAGTATATATAGGCGAAGGAGGTTGGTCAGGGAGCCTTGAGGGGCCCACGAGGGTGTTGGGCGCGCCCTACACCCTCGTGGCCGCCTCAGCTGCTTCTTGACGTCCAATCCAAGTCTCCTGTATTGCGTTTGTTCCAAAAAGATCGCTCCCGAAGGTTTCATTCCATTTGGACTCCATTTGATATTCCTTTTCTTCGAAATAGTGAAATAGGCAAAAAAAACAGCAATTCGGGCTGGGCCTCCGGTTAGTAGGTTAGTCCAGAAAATGATATAAAAGTGTATAGTAAAGCCCATAAACATCCAAAACAGGTAATATAATAGCATGGAACAATAAAAAATTATAGATACGTTGGAGACGTATCAAGCATCCCCAAGCTTAATTCCTGCTCGTCCTCGAGTAGGTAAATGATAAAAATAGAATTTTTGATGTGGAATGCTACCTAGCATATTTCTCAATGTAATTTTCTTTATTGTGGCATGAATGTTCAGATCCAAATGATTCAAGACAAAATTTCAATATTGACATAAGAATAGTAATACTTCAAGCATACTAACAAAGTAATCATGTTTTCTCAAAATAACATGGCCAAAGAAAGTTTATCCCTACAAAATCATATAGTTAGGCTATGTTTCGTTTTCGTCACACAAAATACTCCCATCATGCACAACCCCGGTTTCAGCCAAGCAATTGGTTCATACTTTTTAACGTGCTTCAACTTTTTTCACTCTCACGCAATACATGAGCGTAAGCCATGGATATAGCACTATGGGTGGAATAGAATATGATGATGTAGGTTGTGTGGAGAAGACAAAAAAGAAGAAAGTCTCACATTGACGAGGCTAATCAATGGGCTTATGGAGATGCCCATCAATTGACGTCAACATGAGGAGTAGGGATTGCCATGCAACAGATGCACTAGAGCTATAAATGTATGAAAGCTCAACAAAAGAAACTAAGTGGGTGTGCATCCAACTTGCTTGCTCACGAAGACCTAGGGCATTTTGAGGAAGCCCATCGTTTGAGTATACAAGCCAAGTTCTATAATGAAAAATTCCCACTAGAATATGAAAATGACAACATAAAAGACACTCTATCATAAAGATCATGGTGCTACTTTGAAGCACAAGTGTGGAAAAGGATAGTAACATTGTCCCCCTTTTTTGGGCCTTCCTTTTTTTATTTGGCCTTTCCCTGTTTTAGGGACAATGCTCTAATAATGATGATCATCACACTTCTATTTACTTACAACTCATGGATTACAACTCGATACTAGAACAAAATATGACTCTATATGAATGCCGTCGGTGGTGTACCGGGATGGGCAATGAATCAAGAGTGGCATGTATGAAAAATTATGCATGGTGGCTTTGCCACAAATATGATGTCAACTACATGATCATGCAAGGCAATATGACAACGATGGAGTGTATCATAATAAATGAAACGGTGGAAAGTTGCATGGCAATATATCTTGGAATGGCTATGGAAATGCCATAATAGGTAGGTATGGTGGCTATTTTGAGAAAGATATAAGGAGGTTTATGTGTGATAGAGCATATCGTATCATGGGGTTTGGATGCACCGGCGAAGTTTGCACCAGCTCTCAAGGTGAGAAAGGGCAATGCACGGTACCGTAGAGGCTAGCAATAATGGAAGGGTAAGAGTGCGTATAATCCATGGACTCACATTAGTCATAAAGAACTCACACACTTATTGCAAAAGTTTATTAGCCCTCGAAGCAAAGTACTACTATGCATGCTCCTAGGAGAAGGGTTGGTAGGAGTTAACCATTGCGCGATCCCGACCTCCACTCGTAAGGAAGGCAATCAAAAGAGCATCCCATGCTACAAATTTGTTACACAACTTTTACATACGTGCATGCTATGGGACTTGCCAACTTCAACAAAAGTACTTCTCAATTTCATAATTACCCAATTGGCATGACTCTAACATTACCACCTTTATATCTCAAAACAATTATCAAGCATCAAATTGATAATAGTATTGAATGCACTTTCTATGATAGTTTTTATTATACCCAACTTGGATGCCCATCATTCTAGGACCAATTTTATAACCATAGCAAATACCATGCTGTTCTAAAAGACTCTCAAAATAATATAAGTGAAGCACGAGAGATCAATAATTTCTACAAAATAAAACCACCGCCGTGTTCTAAAAAGATATAAGTGAAGCACTAGAGAAAAATTGTCTAGCTCAAACGATATAAGTGAAGCACATAGAGTATTCTAATAAATTCCGAATCATGTGTGTCTCTCCCAAAAGGTGTGTACAGCAAGGATGATTGTGGTAAACTAAAAAGAAAAGACTCATATCATACAAGACGCAACAAGCAAAACACATATCATGTGGTGAATAAACATAGCATTTCCAACATTCGGTTACTAGACCGTGTTAACTTTCGGCCTTCTAAGGGCCCATTTATTTTTGGGCTCATTTCCAACATTCGGTGACTTACGGTCCGTTACTGGTCTGTTCCGCTTGTGGGCCTAATTCAGCCCATGGTTACAGTCGGCCCGTTAACCTGTTGGGATGTTTTCATAGCATCATCAAATATGGCCCATTAACGAAACGTGATGCGTGTCGATAAAATTAAGTCTGTCATACACTTCGGACTATTAACGACCCATTATGGTTGGGCCATAAACAGACAATTTCCACTCTAGCCCATTTTATGGCCCATTTTGCGGACCATTATTGGTCAACGATAGTATGTCCCATGTTCGGCCAATCGATCATACGACCCGTAGAAGGCCCATTGATTATATGGCCCGTAGAAGGCCCATGGATCCTATGGCCCGGAGAAGGGCCATGGATCCTACGGCCAGTAGGAGGCCCATGGTCACTGCAACAGGTAGTAGAACCATGGTTACAACGGTCCGTATGTTTCCCATGGTTATTGTGGCCTACTTGTAAAAAATAGGTTATTGTGGCCACTAGAAAAACACGGAAAAAGAACTGCAGTGACTACAAGAAAACAACTAAACAAGACAATAAGGAAATAAATAAGCAAGCAACTAACGCTAGGCTATTACGACTATTACACATATTACATCCACTGGGCATTAAAGTTTGCCACCAGTGCAAATATAGGGAACAAAGCAGCGTATTACATACCCTGGCCGTCTAAATTGGCCGGCAGCGCAAATAAACGCGGTAACAAAACAAGTCCATAACTGAAACAACTTCAGAAGAGCTCAAGAAATGTTATCCTAGGTATCCACCATGCTGGCAATAAGCTTAGCAAGCTTATTAGCTTTGTCCTGTTTGGCGGTATAATCCTCCAACGCTTGCTATTGCACCAGAAAGTATGCATCCGAATGCTCCAGGGTCTTTTGTAATTCTTCAGCTTCTTGTCGCAGCATAGCTTATCGATGTCTTTCAGCTTGTAGTTCAGACTCAAGAAACCGAATTGATTCAGACAGAGAGTTTGAATAGCTTGTGCCAGCAGTAGTGGCTAGTAACTCGAACACTAAACAAAGACAGGACTTTAGGGTTGTCTCACTATCTTCAAGATAGTTTTCCTTAGCTGTTTTATCAGCTTTGTTGGAGACCAACAAGGAGGTCTCACTATCCTGAACCTTATATGCATTACTTCCTTTACCATTGCTTAATAAGGCACTCTTCCCCAATATTTTGTCAGCATTCTAAAAGAAGAAACAAGCAGACACATAACAAGTTTAACATGTACTAGTATAGGAAACTCATTTCGGTGAACCAGTTCATTAGTAAGGTGGACATGGTTCAACTACCAAGTCTTCTATTGCCAAGTAGTACGTAATAAAAGCATCAAACAAACATATATGTATGTCCTATGGTCACTACATTGTCTTGCTAAATCAAAATAGAGACACGGTTCAAATCATATCAGTTCAAGACAAATCATCACTGAAAGAATACAAAGCATGAGAAACTACATGGCACAACAAGATTTCAGATGGGTACCACGGGTCTACATGTACAAAAACACTATTAACTCTTTTGTGATGCTAGTAATGTGCATGATATGAGAAGTCAACTGTATACACAATTGAAATTGAAATCAACAGAGCTATTTATAAGAGCAAACCTGTTAAAGAAACATGCGTAAACATACCTGTTGTGCCATTGGAGTTTCATATTGGATCCTTCAATTTAAATATAAGTTTGTATGAGTAAATACAGTGATACAAGAGCAAAGCAGTATGCACGATAGCAATGGAATCTTAAATGAGAACAGTTGTTCTTCAGGTTTAAGCATTTGTTCTACATGAACAGAGTACAGTAAGACACGGGCATATAGTACTTAAAAATAAAAAAAATGAGCTCATAGACCTTACCACATTCTTGGTTCGGGACCAGTACAGAACAAGGCATTCCCAGTCATCGTCCAGTAAATGTGTCTTAGGAGAATGTAAGGGAATTTCGATACTGCCACCAAGCATTCTTGAAGATAGCAGAGGTATTAGCACAGGTTACCTCATCCTGAGTTTCCAAATCGGTCCTTCTGTATAGAGAAAAATGGGAAAATTTGTTGTATTATAACCATCATAGATGTAGAATGTATGGGACAAAGCAAAGTAATTGTAATGAATAACATTACTTACACATAACTCCTGGACAAACACCTACAACAAGCATTTTCCTTCATATTCAGTATAATATTTCCATGATGGGAAGATACACACATAGGATTTAACAACATCAAATGTGATAGATGCTAAACTACGAATGGCTAGTTGTGGTTCCTCCACAGGAATAGGTGTACTAATTTGTGGAGTCGGGGTTCACCGTGGCAGTACTGGCGCTTTGGGCAGTGGAGCTGCCTTACTAACTGCTCTTGGGAGCTCTGTGGTGGAGATGGTGCTATGTCAACAGGAACTAGGTTACTATCTGCTGGGGTTGGGGTTAGATTGGGTGAAGCTGGTTATTTTTCCATTGAAGTAGGGGTACAATCTACGAGAGTCTGGGTTATGTGTGGTAGGGCTGGTTCTCCTTCATGTATAACCGGGGTGCTATCTCCACCAAGAGGTAGCACTGTTTTATTTGAAGACTGTGTTTTTACTCCGCTAGATACTTCCATCAATCGCTCCAATTCAAATGATTGATAAATAGGAAACATAGTTGAATGTACATACATTGTATGAGAGACAGATGCAATAGATAGTGTGGGAAAAATAGGGCATGAAATAGTTGATGATATGTCCATTTTGCATCATGCTTTAATATCAATATTTATTGCATTATGGGTTGTTACTACACATTATATCACAATAATTATGCCTTTTCTCTCTTATTTTATAAGGTTTACACGAAGATGGATAATGCCGGCAGCTGGAATTCTTGGCTGGAAAGGAGAAAATATTAGAGACCTATTCTGCACAACTCCAAAAGTCCTGAAACTCCATGAAAGTCAGTTTTGAAATATATTAAAAATATTGGGCGAAGAAAGCACCAAAGAGGGGCCACTCGCCGGCCACGAGGGTGGAGGGCACGCCCCCTGCCTCGTGGGCCCCCTGGCAGGCCCTCGATGCCCATCTTATGCTATATGGTGTCTTTTGCCCTGAAAAAAAATCATAAGGATGCTTTCGGGACGAAGCGCCACCGTCTCGAGGCAGAACCTGGGCAGGACCAATCTAGGGCTCCGGCGGAGCTGTTCTGCCGAGGAAACATCCCTCCGAGAGGGGGAAATCATCGCCATCGTCATCACCATCGATCCTCTCATCGAGAGTGTGTCAATCTCCATCAACATCTTCACCAGCACCATCTCCTCTCAAACCCTAGTTCATCTCTTGTATCTGATCTTTGTCTCAAAACCTCAGATTGGTACATGTGGGTTGCTAGTAGTGTTGATTACTCCTTGTAGTTGATGCTAGTTGATTTATTCGGTGGAAGATCATATGTTCAGATCCTTAATGCATATTAACGCCCCTCTTATTATGAAAATGAATATGATTTGTGAGTAGTTACGTTTGTTCCTGAGGACATGGGAGAAGTCTTGTTATATGTAATCATGTGAATTTGGTATTCGTTCGATATTTTGATGAGATGTATGTTGTCTATCCTCTAGTGATGTTATGTGAACGTCGACTACATGACACTTCACCATTGTTTGGGCCTAGGGGAAGGCATTGGGAAGTAATAAGTAGATGCGGGCTGCTAGAGTGACAGAAGCTTAAACCCTAGTTTATGCGTTGCTTCTAAGGTGCTGATTTGGATCCATATGTTTCATGCTATGGTTAGGTTTACCTTATTTCTTCTTTCGTAGTTGCGGATGCTTGCAAGAGGGGTTAATCATAAGTGGGATGCTTGTCCAAGGAAGGGCAGTACCCAAGCACCGGTCCACCCACATATCAAATTATCAAAGTAATGAACGTGAATCATATGAGCATGATGAAAACTAGCTTGACAGAAATTCCCATGTGTCCTTGGGAGCACTTTGCTTTATATAAGAGTTTGTCCAGGCTTGTCCTTTGCTACAAAAAGGATCGGGCGACCTTGCTGCAACTTAGTTACCTTTGTTACTTGTTACCCGTTATGAATTACCTTATCACAAAGCTACCTGTTACCGATAATTTCAGTGCTTGCAAAGAATACCTTTGTAACGCCCCGGATGTAACCTTCCATATTTGTAACTCCAACTCTTGCCATTTCCGGCTAGGTGATATATTATTTTCTTCATGGTTGGGTTTTGTCTTTTGTTTTGCATGTTGTTCATGTCATGCATCTCATCTCATAGCATCATGCCCATTGCATCTGCATGTTTTCATAAAGCTTGCTCCCGTTCATAGTTGCCGCGTTCCCCCTTGCTTTCGTTGACCGTTCCAAGACCAATCGGGTTTTCGCTTCCCTCTTGACCGTGACCACCTAACCTCTCTGCACAACCACCGACCCCCTCTTGCGTGCGTCCGAAAACTGCCCCAAACCCGAACCGCTCAGTCATCACCGTTGCATTCAGATCATCCCCAAACACCTCTAAAACATCTCCGTTTTCTTAATTGGACGTCCTAACCTATTTTTCCTCAGCCGTCCGATTACGATCCGAGGGTCATTCTTGCCCCTTCCTAAAACTCTTTTGCTATATAAAAAGACCAACCCTAGATCCTAGGAGCCATGTCCCATCCCTGCCTGCCACCACCTACCTACCTTCTTCATCGGGATCTGTCCGATCCGTCTACCAACCAACCTAAGCCTTCCCTCGATCCCTTCGCCCTATCGAGCCGGAGCGCTCTGCCTCGCGCGCACGATCCGCAGAGAGGAGATCCTCCTCGCTCTCCTATAGCCCCAAGCCTCCTCTCGATTCCGAGCCTCTGCCATCCAATGCCCGAAGGAGCAAGGCCCCTCGCGCCCGATCTCCCTCACCTCCTCCGTCCTGCGAGCAGCAGCAACAGGACCATGGCCGTCGCCCCGCTTCTTCGAGACCGCCTGCTCGATCCCGTGCTCCTTGTTGACCGCCTCCGGCCACCTCTGCGCTGGATCGGCGCCGGCCCCGTCGAACCTCGCCGCTACCTCACCCAGTTCGACCATGAGCATCACTAGCAGCAGGTTCAGGCCGTCACCCCCAGCCGTCCTCGACCTCCTCCTCATGCTGGACCTCCTCCGGAGCCACGACGCCTCCTAGCCGGCCCCGACCTTGCCTCGCTGCTCCGGCGAATCCCCGACGAGCAGATGAGTGCCCCGCACTACTTTTGTTCCTTTCTCTCTTCCTGACGCCCTCCCTATCTCTTCTCTAACCTCTCCTCTCTCTCTCTGTTTGGGTACAGGAGAGATGGAGCACCAGCCGCATGGAGCTTCTCATACAGCGCCGCTCCACCGCTGCGCCAAGTTCCACCGTCCTCGCCCGGATCCAGCCGCCCCTGCTTCCCGTCGAGCCTCCCCGCCTTGGATCCGGTCATCCCCGCGACGTCCCGCCGTGCCAAGCCCCCTCCAGCCGCAGGTCTCCTTTGCTGCATCAAGTGGCAGCAGTTCGGGCAGAGGAGGATTGCGCCTCTGGCTCGACACCCCGCGCGTCGCCTGCGTGCGTTGACCGCGCCTAGGCCCAGCGCCTCTTCCACTGACTCGGCCGAGCCCATGGGTGAGCAGCCCGTCCAGCCCCTCTCCTGTACACTGCTGGTCCAGACGGATTCGGCAAGATTCATGTTTTTTTGCGCGGAACGATTTTAGCTTTTTATCCAGAAAACTGTATGTTTACAGAAATGTCCCTAGAGTTCATGCATTTAATCACTCATTAACCATGCATCAGATTAAAATATTTTAAATATGGAAAATGCTTAGAATTTCATCTAGTTTCACATTATGTCACTTTCATCCATGTTTAAAATGTTTAACATGTTGTTTGATTAAATTTGCTCAAATGCCATGCTAAAATGATTTATTTCATAACTAAATAAACGTAGCTCCAATTTAAACAAACTTTATATGTAAATGGGGTGGAAAAATTCCTAGATTAACATGGTGCACTTTATTTTCCTGTTTAACAACAATAAAATATGTTTTGGGGCAGAACAGTACCAAATTCAAAATATGCATATGGGGATTTTCTGGAATTGTTGTTTGGTGTTCCGGCCTCATTTAAACTTGCCTAAATAGTTAGTTTACTTACGCTTCACCTCTTGCCATGTTTAACAACATTTAATTTTTTTGGTAGCTTAAACGGGATTAAATTAAATATGTCAATGTGGTGTTTTGTCAATATGCAACTCGTTGCATATTGAGCTCCACTTAACTTGTAGTATTGTTTGTTGCACTTTGCCAGGCCATGCCTCATTAAAACGGACATGCATCATACTTGTTTGTGCATCATGCCATGTTAATGCTTGTGCATTTAACATGTTGTTTGTTTCTTTCCGGTGTTGCTTCTTAGTTCCGGTAATGTTGCGATTGTGAGGATTCGTTCGACTACTCCCGTTCGTCTTCTTCATGGACTCGCTCTTCTTCATCGCAGGATTTCAGGCAAGACGACCGTCACCTTGGATCTCATTACTATCATTGATATGCTAGTTGCTTCGTTCTATCGCTTTGCTGCGCTACCTATCGCTTGCTCTTCAAGCCTCCCAATTTGCCATGTCAGCCTCTAACCTTTTTCACCCTTCCTAGCAAACTGTTGCTTGGCTATGTTACCGCTTTTGCTTAGCCCCTCTTATAGTGTTGTTAGTTGCAGGTGAAGTTGAAGATTGCTCCGCGGTGGACAGGATTGTGTTGGAATATCACAATATCTCTTATTTAATTAATGCATCTATGTACTTGGTAAAGGGTGGAAGTCTCGGCCTTATGCCTAGTGTTTTGTTCCACTCTTGCCGCCCTAGTTTCCGTCATACCGGTGTTATGTTCCTGGATTTTGTGTTCCTTACGCGGTTGGGTGATTTATGGGACCCCCTTGACAATTCGCTTTGAATAAAACTCATCCAGCAAGGCCCAACCTTGGTTTTACCATTTGCCTCACCTAGCCCTTTTTCCCTTGGGTTTTAGAGCCGAGGTCATCATATTACCCCCGGCGGTGCTGCGTCGTGAGTGTTGGTCCAACTTTGTCGGCCGCCGGTGTACGAGGCAACTCTGAGATGGCCTACCGGAAGTTTGGACAATCCGGTGTGCCCTGAGAACGAGATATGTGCAGCTCCTTTCAGTATTTATCGGCACATCGGGCGGCTTTGCTGGTCTTGTTTTACCATTGTCGAAATGTCTTGTAAACCGGGATTCCGAGACTGATCGGGTCTTCCTGGGAGAAGGAATATCCTTCATTGATCGCGAGAGCTTATCATGGGCTAAGTTGGGACACCCCTGCAGGGTATTATCTTTTGAAAGCCGTGCCCATAGTTATGTGGCAGATGGGAATTTGTTAATGTCCAGTTGTAGATAACTTGACACCAGATACGAACTAAAATGCATCAACCGAGTGTGTAGCCGTGATGGTCTCTTTTCGGCGGAGTCGGGGAAGTGAACATGGTTTTGGGTTATGTTTTACGTAAGTAGGAGTTCAGGATCACTTCTTGATCATTGTTAGCTTCACGACCATTCCTTTGCTTCTCTTCTCGCTCTTATTTGCGTATGTTAGCCACCATATATGCTTAGCCACTGCGGCAACCTCACCACTTTACCCCTTCCTTTCCTATTAAGCTTTGCTAGTCTTGATACCCATGGTAATGGGATTGCTGAGTCCTCGTGGCTCACAGATCACTATAACAACAGTTGTAGGTACGGGTATTGCGATGATCATGACGCGAGAGCGATGTTACTTGATTTGGAGTTCTTCTTCTGCTTCTTCTTCGATCAGGGGATAGGTTCTAGGTCAGAAGCCTGGGCTAGCAGGGTGGATGTCATTTGAGTTTCTGTTTGTGTTTCATCCGTAGTCGGATGGTGCTCTTATGTATGATGATGTTGTATTCGGGTGGCATTGTATGCCTTTTGTATGTATCCCCATCTATTATGTAATGTTGATGTAATGATATCCACCTTGCAAAAGCATCTCCAATATGCGCTTCTATCCTTGGTGGGACCTTTGAGTTCCTTTAGGATAGGGTTGCATATTGGGCGTGACAACCTTACTGAAAACTGATTGTCATTTCCTTCTGCTCCTTGTTGGGTTCGACACTCTTACTTATCAAAAGAACTATGATAGATCCCTATACTTGTGGGTCATCAAGACTCTTTTCTGGCGTCGTTGCCGGTGAGTGAAGCGCCTTTGGTAAGGAAACATTTATATAGTGTGCTGAAATTTACTATCACTTGTTCCTATGGAAAATAATCCTTTGAGGGGCTTGTTCGGGGTATCTTCACCCCGACCAGAAGTGCAAAGAGTTGCTCCTCAACCTACTGAATCTACCTAAAATATTTACTTTGAAATTCCTTCGGTGTGATAGAGAAACTGCTGGCTAATCCTTATACAGGAGATGGAACATTAGATCCCGATATGCACCTAATCTATGTGGATGAAGTTTGTGGATTATTTAAGCTTGTAGGTATGCCCGAGGATGTTGTCAAGAAGAAGGTCTTCCCTTTATCTTTGAAGGGCAAGGCATTGACATGGTATAGGCTATGTGATGATATTGGATCATGGAACTACAACCGACTGAAATTGGAATTTCATCAGAAGTTTTATCCTATGCATCTGGTTCATCGTGATCGTAATTATATATATAATTTTTGTCCTCGTGAAGGATAAAGTATCGCTCAAGCTTGGGGGAGGCTTAAGTCAATGTTATATTCATGCCCCAATGTCGGTGTACTAAAGTAGGGGTACCTTAGTATCCCGAACTTGTGCATGGGCAGTCGCAGCGTCCCGCGGCAAGGCTTGCCGGGCGTCCGCCAAGATCCTCCGCTATTCCTATTAATGCCATTCAAGAACAAAGTGTTTAGACTGAGAAGACAAGACCCCGGCAAGAGGAGCTTGCCGGGAAGGACAAGGCCCCGGCAAGAGGAGCTTGCCGGGAGGGCCAGCCAAGAAACTTGCTGCGACGCGCCGCGCGTCCCGGCAAGACCCGGCGAGCGACAAGCTTTCGGGTGCGACAAGACAACGACCGCGGCAAGGCGCTTGCCGCGGCGAAGCCACCACTCTGCGCCCACGCTCCAGCGCATCCGACAATGTGTTGCCGCAGGACCGTTCCTGGCGCACGTGGCGGGTAGCTGTGCAGCCAAGCGGTGCAAGGTGGCGAGTGGAGATGACGAGAAGGCCATCGTGGCGATCGGTGGCGCCCCTAACGGTCGTTTCCTGCACTGTTTGGGCGACCGGACGGGCATTAAATGCCCTTGTCCCCTGCCGTCAGAGTTAAGTAGGGGGCACTATAGATGGCGGTTGTACCAACCCCTCTTTTTACTTTTATACCCCTGTCTGCGTTGCCACCTATCGGTGACCCCTTTAGCCTATAAAAGGAGGCCCATGCGCAACGTAGAGTGGGTTCAACTCATTCGAAACTACAACACACCCACGCTCTTGAGCAAGAAGAGAATAGAAACACAAAGCAGCAGTAGGAGTTTTATCTCTCCGGAGAGTTCCGAAGCTGGGTAAAATTCCTCGTGTGCTTCGCCTCGATCAGCTCTTCGTGCGCCCTCCGCTCCCTGCCGGACCAAGAAGGGGCCCTGCCCCATACGTTTTCGTTTCCCACGACATCTTTGGCACGCCAGGTAGGGGGGCGTCAAGGTCGTGCGAACCAGATCCGGTGTTCGCGCGCGCTACATCATCATCTTCATCGACATGCCGCCGAAGAAGAAGGCTTCGGAGGTGGTTGGTCCGTGTGCGTCGATCCCACCGCCACAGGAGCAAACGGGCGGTGGGGTAGACGCCGGCGGAGGAACGGGCACCGACGGGGGGGCTCACATCGTCACCAGATCCAAGGACAAGGCCCCGCAAACTTCGGCGTCCGTACATGCGCCGCGCCCCTCTCAGGAGGCGCGGGATCGACAACACCATGGTGCTCCTAGCACCGTGCTCGCATTAGAACAAGGCCAAGCTAGCGGATCGCGGGACGCTCAAGGCCAACAGCATGTTGGCGCGAGCACGGCACGGTTGCCTGGACGAGATGTTGCTCCTTCTAACACTGTTAGAAGTTTGAGCATATCCCGCTCCTCGCGTCGTTACGCCCCGCGCCGAAAACCCGGAAGCGTTGGCCCGAGCCCAACTGCTACTAGACTACCCTCCAGCGCCGGACAAGATCGACGACTGGAGGATCACCATCCAGAGCCTCATCGGCTTCGCCAATGGAGACAAGCCCCGGCAACCCAGCACGTCGAAGCCCCGGCAAGACGCCCAGGCGCAAGCCGATGGCGACAAGACCGGTGGAGGTGCCACCACCGTGCACTCCCCGCCCCGAAGGCCAAGATCGCCGACTCACCGGGCTAACCTCGACACCGACTCCACCGCGTCGTCGGACCCGCGAGCTCGTCGCGATCAGCGCCAAGTTCTCCAAGAACGACGACAAGAAGACGCTTCGTACTACGCGCCGGCGTCGAAGAAAGCGCCGTCGGTTAGACCAGCGCGCTGGGCCTTGTTGATATGCATGCGCCCGAAGAACGAGCGACTTGCGTCTGTGATAGGTTGCCTGCGTTCACTCGTGAGCTGCGGCAGTCGATGGCGATACCAAAAGTACTTCAAGCGACGCGTGCGAGAAATGCGACGGCGGGATACATCCGTCGGAGTTCCTCGGCATCTACACCATTGCGGTGCAGGCTGCGAAGCGCGACGAGAAGATCCTCGCCAACTACTTCCGTTGGTGCTCAAGCCCAATGTCGATCTTGGCTCATGCACTTGCGGACAACTCCATCTCCTCATGGGCGGATCTGTGCCATCGGTTTGTCGGCGCCTTCACGGTGACCACAAGCCCAAGGCCAGAAGCGATCTTCATCTGCTCGCCCGGAAGGAAGGAGAACCCCGCACAAGTTCATCTGAGATTCAGCCAGTGCAGCGCAACATCCCAGACGTCCACCCTGCCGTGGTTATCGGTAGCGTTCTGCTCGAGCGTGCGTGTCGCAGAGATGAGGAGGAGATGGCGATGTGCAAAATTAGAGATGTCAGCGAGCTCTATGCTCGGCCGACAAATCGCCGCGTCTTGAGGAGGAGGAAACTCCCGAGAGAACGCAGGAGCGAAGGATCGGCGATGAGGAAGCCGCCCGGCAAAGAAGAACGGGCGGAATAACGAAGAGGAAAGCCAAGGATGTGCTGGTTGTCGAGCAGTCCGCAACGGAGGTGGCGCTGAGAAGGCCAAAGCTGGTGACTCGGCGAGGCTGTGGTGGCCGCCGACAAGCGGGGCGGCTCCGGCAGCGATCTTGCAAGATCCACCGCACCAAGGGCCATGATCTCCAGACTTGCAAGAAGGTTGAGCAGCTCGTAGAATTGCAGAAAGCTGAATACGAGCGGCGCGACAAGGAGAAGGCCCAAGAAGGGGGTGGGGGATCCAGCAAGAAGCGTCCTGCCCGGGGAGGGCGCCGCGGCAAGGTTAAGCAGCGGCAAGGAGATAGGCCTCCCTGCGGCCGCGACAAGGATGAAGACGAAGAGATGGATGAGGATGAGACCGACGAGCAGGAGTTTCAGAAGGCAACAGAGGTTTTGTGCATCGACGGCGGTGCATCTCTGCACACCTCGCACCGCCAGCTCAAACAGTGGGTGCGGGAAGTAAATGCAGCAGAACCGTCAGTTGAATCGCGCAAGCCCCTGAAGTGGTCCAGCACACCCATCATCTTTGATGTTGAGGATCACCCTGATCGCATAACTGCGGTTGGGTGCTTGCCGATGTTGGTTTCGCCAACCATCCGCAACCTCAAGGTCACAAAGATGCTGGTTGAAGGCGGGGCCGGCTTGAATCTGATCTCCTCCGCGGTACTCAAGAAGCTCCAGATCCCCGACAGCGAGCTCGAAGAGACTGGTACCTTTCAAGGAATCAACCCGGGAAGGAGCAAGCCTAAGGGGAAGATTACACTGCCAGTGACATTTGGCAGCGAGCAGAACTTCAGGACAAAGAAAGTCACCTTTGACGTTGCTGATTTCCCATTGCCCTACAATGGGATACTCAGCCGTCCAGCGCTCGCCAAGTTCATGGCAGCCTCTCATTATGCTTACAACGTGCTCAAGATGCCCGGTCCGATAAGTGTCATTTCTGTCCCTGGCGACAAGAAAGATGCCCTTCTCTATACCGACAAGATCTACCGGGAAGCAGCAGCCGCAGCAGATCGCAAGACACTTGCCGCTGAAGCTCCCGGGGGGAAGAAGAAGACCAAGTCCGGCAAGAGTAGCTCTGATGCCCACTCCAGCAAGCGCACCTCTTCGGAGTGCTGTGCTACCGTCGAGGACGCACCATCGAGCTCCACCAGCAAGTGCAACAAGGCAAAGACAGCTTCACCAGAGACCAAGAAAGTGGCTGCCAAGGAGGACGGCACTGGTGGTACCTTCACCATCAGTGCCACGCTTGACCCTAAATAGGAAAGCGCGCTCGTTGCTTTCCTGCGGGCGAATGTCGATGTGTTTGCATGGCAACCATCGACATCCCGGTGTTCCTGGAAAGTAATTGAGCACCACCTGCCGTCTACCCTCATGCGCGGCCCGTCAAGCGAGAGTAAGGAAACAAGCGGTGGGCGACAAGAATTCATTGCGAAGAGATCAAGAAGTTGGAAGCAGCGGGCCTTGTCCGAGTACTCCATCCAACATGGTTAGCCAATCCAGTAGTGCGCGCAAGGCGAGCGGGAAGTGGAGGCTTTGTATTGACTTCACCGATGTTAATAAAGCTTGTCCCAAGGATCCATTTCCCTTGCCGCGCATTGACCAGATTGTCGACTCCACGGCAGGATGTGATTTGCTTTCATTTCTTGATGCATACTCAGGATATCATCAGATCTTCATGGCAGAAGAGGATGAAGAAAAGACCGCATTCATTACTCCATGTGGCACGTACTGCTTTGTACGAATGCCTTTCGGACTAAAGAATGCTGGTTCAACGTTTGCAAGAGTAGTCAGTCATGCCTTTGAGCCACGGCTGCACAGGAATGTAGAAGCGTACATGGATGACATAGTGGTCAAAAGCAAGGACAAAGAAACTTTGATCCAAGATTTGGACGAGACCTTTGCAAATCTGCGCAAGATCAATCTTAAGTTGAACCCCGAGAAGTGCCTGTTTGGAGTCCCCTCCGGCAAGCTTCTCGGGTTCTTCGTATCTCAGCGGGGGATCGAAGCCAATCCCGACAAGATCAAGGCCATTGAGCAGATCGAAGCACCGAAGCGCGTCAAGGATGTGCGAAGGCTTGCCGGCTGCGTTGCTGCTCTCAGTGGGTTCATCTCTAAGTCCGCTGAGCGCGCCCTACCATTTTTCAAAATTTTGAAAAAGGCAGGTCCAATGAAATGGACTCCGGAAGCGGAAGCTGCGCTACAGGACTTGAAGAGATACCTGTCCTCCAATCCAATACTTGTCGCACCTAAGCCACAAGAGAAGTTGCTGCTGTATCTAGCGGCAACCAATCAAGTGGTTAGTGCTGCATTAGTAGCGGAGAGGGAGGCAGATGATGAGCCAGCGACTGCGGCAAGCGAGTCAAGCGACAAGCAGGGGGCTTCCCCGACAAGCTCTGGTCCCGGCAAGGATGGATCTGTGCAGCCGCAGGAAGAGAAACAGAAGAAGATGGTGCAGCACCCAGTTTATTTTGGCAGTTCCCTTCTGCAGGGGGCTAGGTCAAGGTACTCTGGTGTGCAGAAGTTGCTTTTCGGCCTTCTCATGGCCTCGAGGAAGCTGCGCCATTATTTTCAAGCACATGAGATCACAGTTGTCACTCGCTTTCCGTTGAAGAGGATATTGCAGAATCCAGAAGCAACAGGCACGATTGTCGAGTGGGCACTGGAACTGTCAAGCTTTGGCCTCAAGTTTGAAAGTTCTTCAACTATCCAAAGCCGAGCGTTGGAAGAATTCATAGCAGAGTGGACGCCAACACCTGATGAAGAAACTCCGGAGACGAGCATCCCCGTCAAGGAAGCAAGCAAAGAATGGATCATGTACTTTGATGGTGCCTTCTCGCTGCAAGGCATCGGTGCGGGTGTGTTACTTGTCGCACCCACTGGAGAGCACCTCAAGTACGTGGTCCAGATGCACTTTCCCAAGGAGCAAGCAACAAACAATACTGCAGAGTATGAAGGCTTGCTTGCCGGACTCAGGATCGCTGCAGACCTTGGGATCAAGAAGCTCATTGTCAGGGGTGACTCGCAGCTTGTCGTCCGCCAAGTGAACAAAGATTATCAGAGTCCGTTGATGGAAGCTTACATTGATGAGGTGAGAAAGTTGGAAGAGCATTTTGACGGCCTGCAAATGGAACATGTTCCAAGAGCTCAGAACGACATTGCAGATGGCCTGTCAAAGTGCGCCGCACTCAAGTTGCCTGTGGAACCAGGGATCTTTGTGCTCAAGCTAACTCAACCATCTGTAACACCCTCAACTGGACAGAGCAAGAAGAGGAAGTTGATTTCTGGTGATTACTTTCCGGCTGAGCTCCTCGAAGCCGCCGCCAAGAAGGTCCCCAAGATCAACACAAAGAGTGCTGAGGGGCAGACTGCTCCGACAAGCCCTAGGGTTTGTTTCGTTTAAGCAGACGCCCCCGACAAGTTTTGCTCCGGCGAGCTTGCCGGGGAACATCAAGCTCCGGCTGAGCCACCGATTCTTGCCGTAGAAGCAGATGTTCCCGCAGCAGCATTTGCGCCTTTAGTCCTTGTTGTCGAGCCACAGGCTCCGGCATGGGCGCAGCAGATTGTCTGTTTCCTTCAGACAGGAGAAGTTCCCGAAGAGCAAGAAGAAGCGGAGAGAGTAGCCCGGCAATCAAGTATGTATCAGTTTGTCGATGACATACTGTACAGAAGAAGATTGGACGGAGTGAAATTGAAGTGTATTCCCCGGGAAGAAATACAGGAGCTGTTGGCAGAGATACATGGAGGTATATGTGGTCATCACATTGGCGCAAGAGCACTTGCCGGCAAGGCTTTCCGGCAAGGTTTCTTTTGGCCCACAACCCTCCAGGATGCAACTGCACAAGTAACCAAGTGTGAAGCGTGCCAGTTCCACTCCAAGCAGATACATCAACCAGCTCAAGCTCTCGAGACGATCCCTTTATCCTGGCCATTTTGATGCGGGGCTCGACATCCTCGGCCCCTTTCCCGAGCTGTCGGGGCTTTGAATACTTATGCGTGGCGATCGACAAGTTCACAAAGTGGCGGAAGTGGAAGCGATGAGGAAGGTGACAGCCACGATCGGCGATCAAGTTCTTGGTCGATTGTTTGCCGTTTGAGTCCCTAACGGGATCATCACCGACAATGGCACACAATTCCGAGCCGCACCTTCATGCGATCGTCCAAGATCTTGGCGCCAAGATCTGCCGCTTCGCTTGCTCACCCGAGAAGCAGCGGTCAAGCGGAGAGGGCGAACGCTGAAGTGCTGCGTGGGCTCAAGACCAGAACTTTCGACGAGCTGCGCAAGTCGCGGAAGAAATTGGATCGAGGAGCTGCGGTGGTTCTTTTGTCGATCGGGGCGGCGCCAAATCGAGCCACCGGCGGACACCTTTGCTCTAGTCTATGGAGCGAGGCAGTTCTCCCCACGGAACTTCGTATCACGGATCGCCTCGAGTGCTCGCTTATGATGAGCTTGAGCAAGAACAGCTGCGGCAAGATGACGCGCTGCTCCTTGAGGAAGATCGTCTTCAGGCCGCTGTACGAGCTGCTCGCTACCAGCAAGCTTTGCGTCGCTACCATAGCCGCAAAGTTAATGCCAGAAGTTTCGAGGAAGGCGACCTTGTTCTTCGACGCGTTCAATCCGCCAAGAATCCCAACAAGTTGACGCCAAAGTGGGAAGGCCCTTATTGGGTAAAACGAGTCACTAGGCCCGGTGCTGTCCGCCTTGAGACCGAAGATGGATTTCCGGTGAGCAACTCCTGGAACATAGAGCATCTTCGTAAGTTTTACCCATGAGGCGCGGTTGCCGGAACCCGCTGTTCGGGCAACCACCTTTTGTACAAGCCTTGCCGCTGTTGCATGTAACCCTTTGTACAAAGCCGGGCGCAGATCCCGTGCATAAATAAAACTCATGTGCTTCGCACATCTTGTCAAATTTCATGCCTTTTTCTTTTTTGCATGTATAATCTGACACCTTGTGCAGCACTTGCCCCCGGTAAGCAATAACGAGCCTTAAGGCTCCATATCTTTATTTTCTCTTCTTTCTTTCCCTCAGAGAGAAGGTTCCTCTCCCCACAAGTTCATCGGGGGGGAGGAGAAGATAGTGGTGTGGACTAGGCGTCGTTCAAAGAAGTATAGCCTTGCCGGGACGCAGACGACAGAAAAGCTAAGTTGCCAAAGTTTGAGCACAATCAGTTTTAAATTTCTTAAGTTATATTCCTTGAACGACCATGCTTTGTATGGAAAACCTGTGCGTGGAGGAACCGCCTCGTGGCTAGTTGCGCCCTTACTTTGTTTTGAGTCCGCTCAACAATGTAAGTGTGCTGCGACTAGTTCCGACAAGGTTTCTTGCCGGAGGCGACACCGCCAGCAGGCTGCTGATGTTCCGCACTCAGCGCTCGCGGCAAGGGTGCCTGCGCCGGCAAGTTTCCTAAAAGCGTAGGGTGAAAACATACAAGGGAGGGAATCAAGTAAAGGGAATAACATAGCAAATACTACCCAGAATAAAGTTATATTACAATAATGACTTGCCGCGCTCTAATAGATTATTCCCGTGACATGTCTGGCAGCGGCAAGAAAAAGGAGGAAAAGGGCGGTCTAATCTACACAATCGCCGTCGACCCTTCTGACTTCATTCACCTTGTCCACAATGGGTGTGACAAGGGCTTTGAGCTCTGCAAGATCAGCACCCGCCGGCAGCTTCTTAAGAACGTTGGTGAGGTTGAGGGTCGGATTGCGGAAAAGCACCTTCACCAACACCTTCTCCAAGACTCTGGCACAGATGGCGCGCGACTCATCAGCCAGCTGCTTTGGGATCCTTTCCCGGAGTTGCTGGAGAGCCGTCACCACGCCCTTGAAGAACAGAGTAAGCTTGGCGCTGGGCTGGAGGTTCTCATCGGAGGAGTACCCGAAGCCCGCCAAGTCTAGTTGCGCCAGCTCTTCGTCGATGGTTGCAGCGATATTGACGAGGCCCTCCGTCTAGAGCTCCACCGTAGCCCTAAAGGTGTTTTGAGTCTCGGCGGCCCTCGTTAACAGCTCCTCGTTGCCCTTGATCTCTTTCTTCAAGTCATCTTCTCGCTTCTTGGCGCCGTCTAGCGTCTCCGTCAGTGTGACCAGATTCAGCTCCAGATCAGCATTTGAGTCCTTGGCGGTGTTCAGTTCCTTGACCTTGTCGGCGAGTTGAACTTGCAGATCGCCATGAGCAAGGGCATCCTTCTCGCGTTCGCGCTGGAGTGCGGCAAGCTCCTCATTCTTCCCTTTCAGATCAGCCTCCAGCCGCGTCACCTTCACCTCCAATTCCTTCTTGGCGGCCTCAGCAGCTGCGGCAGAGTCCTTCGCTTCTTTCAGTGCCCCGCCAAGCGATTGCTCGCGTGCGGTGAGCTCCTCTTCATAACTGTCCAAGTTGACCTTCCTCTGCGTCAGCTCGCCTTCTCGCGTGGACAGATCCTCGGCGGCAAGCCGCTGTTGCTCTTCGGCTTCTGCCTTCTCGAGGATGAAGGCCTTCCGCGCCTCGACAAGCTGTGCCCTCTCCTCCGCAATGGACCGGAGGGCCTCTTGGTTGCGGCTCTGGAGCTCCTCCGCATGCTTCTCTATGTCAACTCCCGCCTGCGCGACAAGCGCTTCCCGGGACTCCAGTTTCGCTTATCGGGCACGATAGAGTGACACCAACTTCCGGAGCAATTGCTCCTCCTCGGACTCGCCGCTGCTGCTGCTTGGTGCGTCAACCACTGTCAGCCCAGCGGAGGCGAGCACCTCTCCGTCAAAAGCCTCTCCCTCGATCGGCGCCCTGGAGCTCGACGCCCAGGGAAGTTTGATGAAGACACCCTCGCCGGCCATCAAGTAAGCGCCAGGCTGGGGCTCCTCGGGGCCCGGTGCTGCATCAGCGGCGGAGGGGTCGGTGGTCGGTGTAGCGCCTTGCGCTCCTGCGCCCTCGTGGTCATCAGTGCGATCGCCGGACCCCTCGCCAGCTCCTGCGCCAGCAGCCTTGGCGGCCTCTTCGCCGGCGGGATCGTCAGCACCGGCCTCTTCCTCGGTGGCGGCAACATCTTCAGTGTTGCCGCGTGCATCCTCCTCGCCAGTGGCTTTAGTCTCCATCGGATCTGTGGGAGGGGGATCTGAAGACAGGAAGAGGAAGGAAAAGTCAAGCAAATATCCAAAAAGAAGACCAGAAGAAGAAGAACCCAAGGGAAAATTTCCGACAAGGAGGGTTACCTGTGCTGGGCTCTGTAGCCATGGGCTCCACCACCAAAGGCTCGCTGGTCCCGTCCCTTGCCGGGGAACTACCCCTTGCCAGGGACCTCTCCCTTGCCGGAGAGCGCTCCCTTGTCGGGGAATCGCCCCTTGGCGGCGTAGTCGAAGCAGATAGCACCTCAGGATCGGCTTCTGGTTGTTCCTGGTGGGCCTGTTCTGCTCCTACACAAGCAAATCAATAATCAAGATATCAACCAGGAAAGAGTACCCATGCGCGCCCCACAACAGGAAGTGAACAAGTACTTACGCTGAGGGCTGCGCTGGGGGCTGCTTCAAGGAGAGGTTGCCGGGTCCGTCAAGGTGGTCTCGGACGCGTCCTCTGTCGTCACAGCAGGATCATCCTCGATGACAACCACGGGGACCTTGGCCCTCTTCATCGCTCTCTCGGCCAGAGTCCTGAAATGGAACGAGGTTCAGAGGGAAGCAGATCAGGTACAAGACAGGAAACAGCAAGAATCGAAGAAATACAAGTACAACAAGGAGAAAGTCTTACTCCTCCTCCTCTTCTTCCTCCTCGTCAGAGCTGAGCGCAGAAAGATCGAAATCCGGTACCCTTTCTTCGCGACGAGGCGGAGGAGTAGGCTCCCTTGGACGCTTGGCGGGAGCTACAGCAGGATCGGAAGCGGCGGCCCGTGAAGACCCCGCCCCAGTTGTCGGCGCGGCCTGAGACGCTCCCGCGGCAACGGTGCTTGTCGCGGTGGAGCGTGTCCCATGACGCTGCGGCTGTTGGCCTGCTTGCCGCCCTGCTGTGTCTCCAGTCCTACGGAGGCGCCTTCTTGGTTGAGCTAGGAGCTGCGCTGGGGGCTCCGCCCGAGGCAAGCTGCTCGAAGACGGCTGGCCGATTGCGCCCTCGGCGGGCTCGCTCCCTTCGGCTTCAGGCTCGCCTTCGCCAACGACCTCCCCGCCAAGGTCCTCTCGGTCGGCAAGGCTTGCCGCCTCGGCCGCCTCTGCCTCCTCCAACGTGAAACCAAACTCGCCCGCGGCGGCGGCTGCCGCCGCCTCTTCCGCTCCCAGTGGCGATGTCTCGCATCTCGTCGTCAGTGGTGTCGCGGGTGAGGAGCCTCTGCTCATCGGCACGGACTGCTACCTCCACCAAGCCGTCGAAGAATTGCCGCACGACATCGTCGGAGGGGTCCCGCCAAGTTGGGATAATCCCGTGCGAGTCACACTCCGGCATCATTGCACGGATGCGATCAAGATGGGAGTTGTTGCACAGTGGGATGACGCCCTGCGGCAGCCTGAACCATTCCGGGTGGTTGGGGTCGTGCTTGAACAGCTCTTTGAGCATCCCGTCCAACTCCAGAACAGTGAAGTTAAAATTGAGGCCTGGGCGCAGCCTCATGATATCCGCCGGGCCCCCGAACAGCCAGGCGGGCCTCCCCTCTCTGCGGAGAAGCGTCGGCGGCGAAGAAAGTCCGCGCCAACAGCCCCTACGGTGAGCCCGGCAAGCCTGAGCCGCAGGATTTGGGTGGTGGCGATCTTCAGCTTGGCATCGTCCGCCGCCAGAGCGTTCCAGTCGCCGCCGCGCACTACCCGGGTTTGGCGCAAATTGGTGAATGGCTGCGGATCGGCGTCAACAATCCAACACCACTCCGCTCTCCACTCATCCCACTTGCTGCGGACCTCCCCCTCCAGATATACCTCCTTCTTGCCGACCCTCGAGATCCAGGCGATCCCGCCAGACAAGGGCTCTCCTTTCTCGACCCGGGGCATGAAATAGTGGCGGAAAAGGGCAACGTTGGGATGGATTCCGACGAAGTTCTCGCAAAGATGCGCGAAAACCGCCATTCTCAGAATGGTGTTGGGGGTGAAATCAAGGAGATGGAGCCCGTATGTGTTCATAACGTCGTAGAAGAAATCGGAAAAAGGCGGGCAGAGCCCGCAGTAGAAGAACAATGGAAAGAAGTAGTACCCTTTTGGGCACCGCTTCGAGGTAGAAGCTTCGGCGGAGAGTACCGGCGTGCGCGGATGCGCTCGCGTCTCCGTCGACCAGAAGAGGTAGAACTCCTCCCGCAGCACCTTCGGGGTGAGCTCGGGGGGGAAAAGTGCTCGCTCATGCGCAGCACCTCAAGCCGTAAGCGCCTCGGCCGACCGTACTCTTTCCGGTCTTGAGCCATGGCGGGGCGGTGGGAAACGGAGGCGTTAGGGCGGCAGTGGCGGCAGGCGGTGGGCGCTGCTCTCTTCGGCTTGGGAAGCGGAGGGAGCGGCGGAGCTTTGAGGAAGGAACCTCAAGTGGCGAAGGTGGGGGCGGCCCTGTTTCCTCTGCTTATAAAGAGGAGAGAACATTCGCCTTTCTTGATTAAAGAATTGCCCACGATCTCTCCCACGACGCGCTTTTGGCGTGCCGTTCTGGAGGGCGCGGTGAATCTGAGTTAGATTTGGTATGGACCCAGGCGCGCGTGCCGTGCCTGTTTTGGGCCTGGCCCAACAGCGCTTCGGCACCGTGTGTGGCCCAGGCCGGGGCTCTGTCGGTGTACTAAAGTAGGGGTACCTTAGTATCCCGAACTTGTGCACGGCGATCGCGGCGTCAGCGGCAAGGCTTGCAGGCGTCCGCCCGAGATCCTCCGCTATTCCTATTAATGCCATTCGAGAACAAAGTGTTTAGGCGAGAAGACAAGACCCGGCAAGAGGAGCTTGCGGGAAGGACAAACCCGGCAAGAGGAGCTTGCCGGAGGCTAGCTAAGAAACTTGCCGCGACGCGCGCGCGTCCTGCAAGACCCGACGGCGACAAGCTTTGGGTGCGACAAGACAACGACCACGGCAAAGCGCTTGCCGCGGGGAAGCCACCACTCTGCGCCCACGCTCCAGCGCATCCGGCGGCGTGTCGCCGCAGATCGTTCTGGCGCCGTGGCGGGTAGTCAGTGCAGCCAAGCGGTGCGAGGTGGCGAGTGGAGATGACGAGAAGGCCATCGTGGCGATCGGTGGCGCCCCTAATGGTCATTTCCTGCACTGTTTGGGCGACCGGACGGGCATTAAATGCCCTTGTCCCCTGCCGTCAGAGTTAGGTAGGGGGCACTGTAGATGGCGGTTGTACCAACCCCTCTTTTTACTTTTATACCCCTGTCTGCGTTGCCACCTGTCGGTGACCCCTTTAGCCTATAAAAGGAGGCCCATGCGCAACGTAGAGTGGGTTCGACTCATTCAAAACTACAACACACCCATGCTCTCGAGCAAGAAGAGAATAGAAACACAAAGCAGCAGTAGGAGTTTTATCTCTCCGGAGAGCTCCGAAGCTAGGTAAAATTCCTCGTGTGCTTCGCCTCGATCTGCTCTTCGTGCGCCCTCCGCTCCCTGCCGGACCAAGAAGGGGCCCTGCCCCATAGGTGTTCGTTTCCCACGACACCCAATCATGAGCTCTCAAGAGAAATTATTATTCAAAATATTTATGCTCGGCTTTCTCATATTGACCGCTCCATCTTCGATACTTCTTGTACTGGTTATTTTATGATGAAGACTATTGATTCAAATGGGATTTATTGGAAAGAATTAAAAGCAACTCTGAAGATTGGGAACTCGAAGAAGGTAAGGAGTCAGGTATAACCCGTAAGTTTGATTGTGTTAAATCTTTTATGTATACCGATGCTTTTCGTGAATTTAGCACTAAATATGGACTTGACTCTGAGATAGTAGCTTCTTTCTGTGAATCATTTGCTACTCATGTTGATCTCCCTAAGGATAAGTGTTTTAAATATCATCCTCCCATTGAAGTGAAAGTAGTAGAACCTATTAAAGTTGAAGAAAAAACTATCACTTATAATGTCGATCCTATTGTTCCTACTGCTTATATTGAGAAACCACCTTTTCCTGTTAGAATAAAGGATCATGCTAGAGCTTCAACTATGGTTTGTAAGAGTAATGCTAGAACACCTACACCCCCTGAGCAAATTAAAGTTGGACCTAGCATTCCTATGGTTAATGATCTCTTGGTCGATATTATTGATGGACATGTTATTTATTTCTGTGATGAAGCTGCTAGAATTGCTAGACCCAATACTAAAAATAAACATAGACCTGTTGTTGGCATGCCTGTTGTTTCTGTTCAAATAGGAGATCATTATTATCATGGCCTATGTGATATGGGTGCTAGTGTGAGTGCAATACCTAATTCCTTATACAAACAAATTATGCATGATATTGCACCTATTGAAATAGAAGGTATTGATGTTACAATTAAGCTTGCCAATATAGACACTATTTCACCAATTGGGATTGTTAGAGATGTTGAAGTCCTGTGTTGGAAAATTAAATATCCTACTGATTTTCTTGTTCTTGGTTGCCCACAAGATGATTTTTGTCCCATTATATTTGGTCGACCCTTCTTGAATACTGTTAATGCTAAGGTAGACTGCAAAAATGATATTGTTACTGTTGGTTTAGGGGATATGTCTCATGATTTGAATTTTGCAAAATTTCGTAGACAACCCCACGATAAAGAATTGCCTAGTAAAGATGAAATTATTGGTCTTGCTTCTATTGTCGTGCCTCCTAATGATCCTTTAGAACAATATTTGCTCGACCATGAAAATGATATGTTTATGAATGAAAGAAGGGAAATAAATGAAGTATTCTTTAAACAAGGACCTATTTTGAAACACAATTCACCTGTCGAAATCCTAGGGGCTCCTCCTCCACCCAAGGGTGATCCCGTGTTTGAGGTTAAACAATTACCTAATACTTTGAAATATGCTTATCTTGATGAAAAGAAGATATATCCTGTTATTATTAGTGCTAACCTTTGAGGGCATGAAGAAGAAAAAATATTGAAAACTCTGAAGAAGCACCATGCTGCGATTGGATATACTCTTGATGACCTTAAGGGCATTAGTCCCACTCTATGCCAGCACAAAATAAAATTGGAGAAAGATGCTAAACCAGTTGTTGATCATCAACGACGGTTGAATCCGAAGATGAAAGAAGTGGTAAGAAATGAAATACTAAAGCTTCTGGAGGCAGGTATAATTTATCCTGTCGCTGATAGTCAGTGGGTAAGTCCTGTCCATTGTTTTGCTAAGAAGGGAGGTATTACTGTTGTTCCTAATGATAAGGATGGATTGATCCCACAAAGAATTGTTATAGGTTATAGAATGGTAATTGATGTTCGCAAATTAAATAAAGCTACTAGAAAGGATCATTACCCTCTACCTTTTATTGATCAAATGCTAGAAAGACTATCCAAACATACACATTTTGGCTTTCTAGATGGTTATTTTGGTTTCTCTCAAATACTTGTGTCACAAGAGGATCGGGAAAAGACCACTTTTACTTGCCCTTTCGGTACTGTTTCTTATACGCGTATACCTTTTGGTTTATGCAATGCACCTGCTACCTTTCAAAGATGTATGACTGCTATGTTCTCTGACTTTTGTGAAAAGATTGTTGAGGTTTTCATGGATGATTTCTCCATCTATGGAACTTCTTTTGATGATTGCTTAAGCAACCTTGATTGAGTTTTGCAGAGATGTGAAGAAACTAACTTTGTCTTGAATTGGGAGAAGTGCCACTTTATGGTTAATGAAGGTATTGTAAAATTTCTGAAAGAGGTATTGAAGTTGATAAAGCAAAAGTAGATGCTATTGAAAAGATGCCATGTCCTAAATATATCAAAGGTATAAGAAGTTTCCTTGGTCATGCTGGCTTCTATAGGAGGTTTATTAAAGACTTCTCTAAAATTTCTAGGCCTCTGACTAATCTCTTGCAAAAAGATGTTCCTTTTGTGTTTTATGATGACTATGTAGAAGCATTTGAAATACTTAAGAAAGCCTTGATTTCTGCACCTATTGTTCAGCCACCTAATTGGAATTTACCCTTTGAAATTATGTGTGATGCTAGTGATTATGCTGTAGGTGCTGTTCTAGGACAAAGAGTTGATAAGAAATTAAATGTTATTCAATATGCTAGTAAAACTCTAGACAGTTCCCAGAGAAATTATGCTACTACTGAAAAAGAATTTTTAGCAGTTGTATTTGCTTGTGAAAAGTTCAGACCTTATATTGTTGATTCCAAAATAACTGTTCACACTGATCATGCTACTATTAAATATCTTATGGAAAATAAAGATGCTAAATCTAGACTTATTAGATGGGTTCTCTTGCTACAAGAATTTGACTTGCATATTATTAATAGAAAGGGAGCTGAGAACCCCGTTGCAGATAACTTGTTTAGGTTAGAAAATATTCTTGATGACCCACTTCCCACTACCTATTGATGATAGCTTTCCAGATGAACAATTAGCTGTCATAAATGCTTCTCGTACTGCTCCATGGTATGCTGATTATGCTAATTAGATTGTTGCTAAATTTATACCGCATAGTTTCACATACCAGCAAAAGAAAAAGTTTTTCTATGATTTAAGACATTACTTTTGGGATGACCCACACCTTTATAAAGGAGTAGATGGTGTTATTAGACATTGTGTACCTGAACTTGAACAGGAACAGATCCTACGCAAGTGTCACTCTGAGGCATACGGAGGACACCACGCTGGAGATAGAACTGCACATAAGGTATTGCAATCCGGTTTCTATTGGCCTACTCTTTTTAAAGATGTCCATAAGTCTGTCTTTTCTTGCAATGAATGTCAAAGGATTGGTAATATTAGTAGACATCAGGAAATGCCTATGAAATATTCACTTGTTATTGAACCATTCAATGTTTGGGGCTTTGATTATATGGGACCTTTTCCTTCCTCTAATGGGTATACACATATTTTAGTTGCTGTTGACTATGTTACTAAGTGGGTAGATGCTATTCCAACTAGTAGTGCTGACCATAACACTTCTATTAAGATGCTTAAAGAAGTTATTTTTCCGAGGATTGGAGTCCCTAGATATTTAATGACTGATGGTGGTTCAAATTTTATTCATGGTGCTATTCGTAAAATGCTTGCTAAGTATGATGTAAATCATAGGATTGCATCTCCATACCATCCTCAGTCTAGTGGTCAAGTAGAATTGAGTAATAGAGAGATTAAATTGATCTTGCAAAAGACTGTTATAGATCTAGAAAGAATTGGTCCAAGAAACTTGATGATGCATTATGGGCCTACAGAACTTCATATAAAAATCCTATGGGTATGTCTCCATATAAAATGGTTTATGGAAAAGCATCTCACTTACCTCTCGAACTAGAACATAAGGCATATTGGGCTATTAAAGAGCTCAATTATGATTTCAAACTTGCCGGTGAGAAGAGGCTATTTGACATTAGCTCACTTGATGAATGGAGAACGCAGGCCTATGAGAACGCCAATTTTTTTAAAGAAAAAGTTAAAAGATGGTATGACAAAAGGATACAAAAGTATGAGTTTAATGTAGGTGATTATGTTTTGTTATACAATTCTCGCTTAAGATTTTTTGCAGGAAAACTTCTCTCTAAATTGGAAGGTCCTTACGATCGAGGAGGTCTATCGTTCCGGTGCCATCAAAATCAACAACGTCGAAGGAACAAATCCGAAGGTGGTGAACGGTCAAAGAATTAAACATTATATCTCAGGTAATCCATTAATGTTTAAACCAATGTTATTGACACCGTAACCCCGAAGGAGTACATAAGGGACACTTTCCAGAATGTTTCAGATTCCAAAAAGGTATAGGTATGTGGTACAATAAGTAAACCGACTCCAAAACTGTTCTGATAGCAATTTTCTCAGTTTTGGAATATTTAAAAATTAGGAAAATTAAAAGTGGTCCGAAAGAGACACGAGACATCCATGAGGGTGGAGGGCACGCCCTACCCCCTGGGCGCTCCCCCTGCCTCGTGGCCACCACGTGTGCCCTCCGGACTCCGTTTTCTTGCACGATACTTCTTTTAGTCGGTAAAAATTCATTATATAATCTCCTAAAGGTTTTGACCGCCGTAAAATCACAAAATCCTCTGTTTTTGTTTCGAGCTGTTTCTCTGACAGATCTAGATCACCATGACGTCTCCAAAGCGCCCCAAGGACAAGTTTTTCGAGAAGGTCATCAACCCTTACCTCGCAGAGGTGCTGCAACACCCTCAAACCATTGAGATGCATGAGGGGGTGCTGCACATGCGCGATGTTGAGGGACCGAAGAGGACCGGAAGCGTGGAGACAAGACTCGAAGCATTGGAGCAACAAGTTTTCAAGTGCCAAGGGATGGTGGAACGCCAATACATCTCCAACGTATCTATAATTTTTGATTGTTCCATGATGTTATATTATCATTCTAGGATGTTTTGTAATTATTTTATAGTCATTTTATATCATTTTTTGGTACTAACCTATTGACATGGTGCCCAGTGCCAGTTGTTGTTTTCCGCATGTTTTTTACATCGCAGGAAATCAATATCAAACGGAGTCCGAACGCAACACAACTCCTATAGGATTTTTTTGGGCCAGAAGAAAGCCAATGGGCCAAGGAAGCACCTGAGGGGCTGCTCAAGGGGAGCAGCACCCACCAGGGCGCGCTAGGAGGCCCAGGCGCGCCCTGGGGGGTTGTGCCCACCTCGGGTGCCCCCGACCCGCCTCTTTGCCCAAATATTCCAGAAACCCTAGGGGAGTCAACGAAATATTGATCCAGTCGCTGTAGAGTCCAGAACCACCAAATCCAATCTAGACACCGTCATGGAGGGGTTCACCACTTCCATTGGTGCCTCTCCTATGATGCATGAGTACTTCTTTGTAGACCTACGAGTCCATAGTTAGTAGCTAGATGGCTTCCTCTCTCTCTTGTTTATCAATACAATGGTCTCTTGGAGATCCATATGATGTAAGTCTTCCAGCGTTGTGTTTGTTGGGATCCGATGAACTTTGAGTTTATGATCAGATCTATGTTTTTATCTACGAAAGTTATTTGAGTATTCTTTGATCTCTTATATGCATGATTGCTTATAGCCTCGTATTTCTTCTCCGATATTTGGGTTTTATTTGGCAACCTTGATCTATTTATCTTGCAATGGGAAGAGGTGCTTTGTAGTGGGTTCGATCTTACGGTGCTTGATCCCAGTGACAGAAGGGGAACCAACACGTATGTATCATTACTACTAAGGATAACAAGATGAGATCTATATCTGCCGCAATAGATAAAAGGATCTCATCTACATCATGTCATTGTTCTTATTGCATTACTCCATTTTCTCATGAACTTAATACACTAGATGCATGCTGGATAGCGGTCGATGTGTGGAGTAATAGTAGTAGATGCAGGCAGGAGTCGGTCTACTAATATTGGATGTGATGCCTATATAATTATCATTGCCTGGATATCGTCATAATTGTTTGAAGTTCTATCAATTGCCCAACAGTAATTGTTTTCCCACCGTTTGCTATTTTTCTCGAGAGAAGCCACTAGTGAAACCTACAACCCCCGGGTCTCTTTTCATCATATTTGACTTTGCGATCTATTTCCCTTTGCACTTATTTTCAGATCTATTAAACCAAAAATACAAAAATACCTTGCTGAAATTTATTTGTTCTGCAATTTATTTATCCTATCTACCACTTGTTTACCTCACATTTTTGCCTATCATGAGGCGCCGTACCCGAAAGGGATTGACAACCCTTTAACACGTCGGGTTGCGAGTATTTGTTATTTCTGTACAGGTGTTGTTTACGTGGTGTGAGGAGGTTCTCCTACTGTTTCGATAACCTTGGTCTCATCACTAAGGGAAATACCTACCGTCGCTATACTGCATCATCCCATCCTCTTTGGCGAAATACCGACATAGTTCTAGCAGACATTAAAAGGAATTTCTGGCGCCGTTGCCGGGGAGGATCACCTGAAGATAGTCTCCCGTCAACGTGCCATTTCTGGTGCCGTTGCTGGGGAGGATCTTCAACATCAACCTGGTTCCTAATCACAAATCTCATCTCCTCGCAATTTACATTATTTGCCATTTGCCTCTCGTTTTCCCCTCCCCCACTTCACAAAAATTTGCCGTTTTATTCGCCCTCTTTTTTGTTCGCCGTTTTCTCGTTAGATCTTTTATTTGCTTGAACTTGTCACCATGAGTGACTTTGGTATGGCAGAAACAGATGATGTCCTAACTCCTAAAGTGGAGCGGACGGGTAATCTGGATGCCCAAACTTTTGTTTTGGGGCAAGGGAATTTTATGGGAAAAGAACATATCCAAGAATTTTTTCGATCGTGTTGGAAAATTGAGTCTTGATGATAAAAGGACTAAATCTTATGTGGAAGCTATTTCGGCACTTGTTATGAAACTTGAAACTAGATTTGTTCGTACTCATCCTACCTTGCAAAGGTTGTTTTGTGAGTTGCCCGTTATAAAGGATCCTAAAGCTCAAAATTTAGCCACTCTTGTTTTGATGAATGAATTTGACTACATAATATGGGAAGCTAGGGAAATCTTTGATTTTTATGGCATGAATCATGAAAAACCCGTGATTGATGAAATTCTTTATAATAGTGATTATGCTTTGAGACATTTGCTCGGAGATAACCAAATCTTTGATGAGAATCTTACGAAGCAAGTCCCCATTTTAGATATGATCCAACAAGTTTTTAACGATGTGAATCAACACTATTCATGGATCGCTGCCGGAAATCAAAGGGGTTACGATAAAAATCAACTTGATAGTGCTAGGGTTTCCATGGATAATGTGTTTTATGTCTTATTTACAAAACCTCCCAACACAAATCCTTCCAAGGGAAACAAGGATAAGAGCGACAAAACTTAGATCCTACGCGTTATGCCTAGCTAGGGGCGTAAAATGATAGCGTTTGTTGGGAGGCAACCCAATGAATAAAATTTATTTTGCTTTTTGTTTTCTATTCTTGAGTGTTATAACAATTATGCTACTATTATGATTGTGTTTTTTGTGTTTTAGTTAGTGTTTGTGCCAAGCAATACCTTTGGGAAGACTTGGGTGAAAGTTCTTGCTGAAAACCAGAAACTTTTGCGCTCACGAGATTCGTTGTCATTTTTAACAGAAGAGTGCTTTTAAGTTGATTATTTTTGCAGAGGATTATTAGACAAATTCCTCATGCCCACCAAGTTATTTTATAATTTTTGGAGTTACAGAAGTATTCGAAATTTTCAGATTGCTACAGACTGTTCTGTTTTTGACAAATTTCTGTTTTCTTTGCATTGTGTGCTTGTTTTGATGATTCTATGATTTTCTTTAATGACTTTTGCCATAAAAAAGTTGGAATACAGTATATATAATGCAAAAAAATAAGAATAGATTTGCTACATTACTTATAGTAGTGGTTTGGTTTCTTATACTAACGGATCTCACAAAGGTTTTGTTTGATTGAAGTTTTCAAGTTTTGGGTTATATTATGATGGATGAAGGAATAAGGATAAGCAAAAGGCTAAGCTTGGGGATGCCCGAGGCACCCCAAGATAATATTCACAGAAGTAGCAAGCAACTAAGCCTGGGGATGCCCCCGAGTGGCATCCCCGCTTTCTTGTAACGACCATCGGTATTTTACTTCAAACTATATTTTTATTCATCACATGATATGAGTTTTGCTTGGAGCGTCTTGTATGATATGAGTCTTTGCTTGTTTTGCTTTGTGTTTTAAGTGTTGAATCCTTGCTATACACACACATTTTAGAGAGCCAAAAATTATGCTATGCTTGCTCCTATGCTTCACTCAAATTTTTAGAGCCATGGACTTGCTCTAGTACTTCACTTATATCTTTTTGAGGACGGTGTGCTTTGTTAATTTTGAAGAAATGCTCTCATGCTTCACTTAGATTTATTTGGGAGTTAGAATTTTTTTAGGAAATTCTCTCTTGCTTCACTTAGATTATTTTGAGAGAAAGAAAAAAATTATGCTCATGATCTTCACTTATATTTGTTGAGCTTATCAAAAGCAATGTATGAAAATAGTCCCAAAGTGATAGATATACAAGGAGGATATAATAAAAACTTTCATGAAGATCATTGGACAAAATAAACTTGATTCTTAGTAATGGTTTTGAGATATGACGATATGATATGTGAGTCATGTTGATGAGTAGTTGTGCTTTAGTAAGAATATTGATGTTAAGGTTTGTGATTCCCTATGCAAGCACGAAAGTCAATAGTTATGCAATGAAATTTATATCCTACTTATGGTGCATTATTCGGTGTTACTTATGCTTAATGCTTGGGTACGAGATTTTTCGCTTTTTCGTTGGTCGCTTCTCAATCTTTTTGCTAGCCTTCATTTTGCACTAAATATGACCACTACTTGTGCATCCAAAACCCTTTAAACTAGTTTTGCCTTATGAGTCCACTATGCCTATCTAGATGCGGTATTTCCATGCTGTTCTAAGCAAATTTGCATGTGCCATTTATATTATTCAAAATAAATTTCTCTTTTGCATGCTTTACTACTCGCTAGGCAGTAAAGGGTAGCCAATATTTTCCATGCTAGATGTGTTATTCCCACGATGAGTGTTTATTTGGTTGTCATTGCACGAGAGTACGTCAAAGGTATTAGGGATACCCAGTACCAAAATGAAAAATGAATTTACTTTATGTTGTCAAATAATAAATTCCTTGGAAAGTGTTGGTATGGAGGGCAACCGTGGATACGGCTAGCCATGGAAAGTGAAAATTATGGTGGAAAAAGGAATAAACTTTATTTTCTGTTTGGGAACCGCCTATGATGTATCTAGCATGGAAAGTGTTGGGATGCTCCAAGTCGTTTTCATTGGCAGGAAAAGTATGCCTCTCAAAAATAATTTTATCTCACAATTTAAGCTTTGAGCTCATGCACCTCTACAAATCCCTACTTCCCTCCGCGAAGGGCCTTTCTTTAATTATGCAATTTTTATTTTGAATTTGAGTCTCCATCTTTTCTTATAAAGCACCAACTAAGGGGCACTATGATCATATTTGAGCACTGTGTGTAGCTAATATTCGAGTGTGTTTCATGAATGGATCAATGATTGAGCATGATGGGCTAGGGATAAGTTGCTTTAGTGTTGATATTTTGAAGGACATGGTTGCTTGTTGGTATGCTTGAGTATTAAAGTCTTCATGTCAAAACTAGACTATTGCTTTGAATCATATAAAAGTCCATATGTTCATGCTATAAAGAAAAGAATGTGATGAACATGTTAGGCAACATTCCACATCAAAAAATCTATTTTTATCATTAACCCACTCGAGGACGAGCAGGAATTAAACTTGGGGATGCTGATACGTCTCCAACGTATCTATAATTTTTTATTGTTCCATGTTGTTATATTATCATTCTTGGATGTTTTACAATTATTTTATAGTCATTTTATATCATTTTTTAGTACTAACCTATTGACACAGTGCCTAATGCCAGTTGCTGTTTTCTGCATGTTTTTTACATCGCAGGAAATCAATATCAAATGCAGTCCAAACGCAATGCAACTCCTAGAGGATTTTTTTAGGCCAGAAGAAAGCCAATGGGCCAAGGAAGCACCTGAGGGGCTACTCGAGGGGAGCAGCACCCACCAGGGCGTACCAGGAGGCCTAGGCGCGCCCTAGGGGGTTGTGCCCACCTCGGGTGCCCCCCGAGCTGCCTCTTTGCTCTATAAATACCCAAATATTCCAGAAACCCTAGGGGAGTCGACGAAATATTGATCCAGCCACCGTAGAGTCCAGAACCACCGGATCCAATCTAGACACCGTCATGGAGGGGTTCACCACTTCCATTGGTGCCTCTCCTATGATGCGTGAGTAGTTCTTTGTAGATCTACGGGTCTGTAGTTATTAGCTGGATGGCTTCCTCTCTCTCCCTCTCTATCTCTTGTTTATCAATACAATGGTCTCTTGGAGATCCATATGATGTAAGTCTTTTGGAGGTGTGTTTGTTCGGATCCGATGAACTTTGAGTTTATGATCAGATCTATGTTTTTATCCATGAAAGTTATTTGAGTCTTCTTCGATCTCTTATATGCATGATTGCTTATAGCCTTGTATTTCTTCTCCGATATTTGGATTTTGTTTGGCCAACTTGATCTATTTATCTTGCAATGGGAAGAGGTGCTTTGTAGTGGGTTCGATCTTATGGTGCTTGATACCAGTGACAGAAGGGGAACCGACACGTATGTATCATTGCTACTAAGGATAACAAGATGAGGTCTATATCTGCCGCAATAGATAAACGAATCTTGTCTACATCATGTCATCGTTCTTATTTCATTACTCCGTTTTCTCATGAACTTTATACACTAGATGCATGCTGGATAGCGGTTGATGTGTGGAGTAATAGTAGTAGATGCAGGCAGGAGTCGGTCTAATAATCTTGGATGTGATGCCTATATAATGATCATTGACTGGATATTGTCATAATTATTTGAAGTTCTATCAATTGCCCAATAATAATTGTTTTCCCACTATTTGCTATTTTTCTCGAGAGAAGCTACTTGTGAAACCTATGGCCCCCGGGTCTCTTTTCATCATATTTGCTTTTGCGATCTATTTCCCTTTGCATTTATTTTTAGATATATTAAACCAAAAATACAAAAATACCTTGCTGCAATTTATTTGTTCCGTGATCTATTTATCATATCCACCACTTTTTTACCTCACGTTCTTGCCTATCTTGAGGCGCCGTACCTGAAAGGGATTGACAACCCATTTAACATGTCGGGTTGCGAGTATTTGTTATTTGTGTGTAGGTGCTGTTTACGTGGTGTGAGGAGGTTCTCCTACTGGTTTGATAACCTTGGTCTCATCACTGAGGGAAATACCTACCGTTGCTATACAGCATCATCCCTTCCTCTTTTGGGAAATACCAACGTAGTTCTAGCAGACATCAAACACAGACTTAACACCAATCACATGATGAACGCGGAGTTCACCAGCAACCACAAGCTGGATGCCCAGAATCTCGGGGAGGCCATCTTCAAGCTTCACAAAAAATCGAGCACCTCTAGGCCCAGATCTATGACCTGCAAAACCAAAACTGTGAGTATGAATATAGATTCAAGAGGATGAGTTTGGCTGTAGATTTGAGGATCCCAAAGAGTCGTTCATTGTTTTATGATGGTGAGCCTATGCCCTGGAAGATGGACGACAAGCCTACATCATCAACTACTCCATCATCACCACCTCCGAAGAGAGAATCATAAATACAGGGGTATGGGCACTCCCCTTGGCAACTGCCAAGCTTGGGGGAGGTGCCCCGCTGTCGTACCACCATCACACTTCTATCTTTATCGTTTTTCTTAGTTCGGTCCTTTTAGTTATATCTTGATCTAGTAGAATAAAGTTTTAGTATGATCTAGCTTTGAGTTTTGTTTTGATCTCTATCTATGTAATCGAGTCTGTGAGTTATATAATAAAGAGTAGTTTTGAGTCGAGGGCTTTGCTATCTTGCTATGATCTTGAGGGAATAAAATTAAGAATAAAAAGAAATAAAAAGATCATATTGATCTTATGGAGAATAATGACTTCACATATAAAGAGTATTACAAAAAAAGTTGTTGAGAGTTGACAAAGATAGTTTTGGTCATTGTTGCAATTAATAGGAAGTAATAAAGAATGAGAGGTTTTCACATATAAATATACTATCTTGGACATCTTTTACGATTGTGAGCACTCATTAAAATATGACATGCTAAAAGGTTGATGTTGGACAAGGAAGATAACGTAGTGAGTTATGTTTGCTTATATCCGAAAAGTTATATTGTCATGGATCATCCAACATGTTGAGCTTGCCTTTCCCCCTCATGCTAGCCAAACTCTTTGCACCAAGTAGAGATACTACTTGTGCTTCCAAACATCCCTAAAACCAGTTTTGCCATGAGAGTCTACCTTACCTACCTACGGATTGAGTAAGATCCTTCAAGTAAGTTGTCATCGGTGCAAGCAATAAAAATTGCTCTCTAAATAAGTATGATCTATTAGTGTGAAGAAAATAAGCTTTATACGAGCTTCTGATATGGAAGAAATAAAAGCGACAGACTGCATAATAAAGGTCCCTATCACAAGTGGCAATATAAAGTGACGTTCTTTTGCATTAAGATTTTGTGCATCCAACCATAAAAGCGCATGACAACCTCTGCTTCCCTCTACGAAGGGCCTATCTTTTATTTCTACCTTCTAACTTCATACAAGAGTCATGGTGATCTTCACCTTTCCTTTTTACGCTTTATCCTTTGGCAAGCACTATGTGTTGGGAAGATCCTTATATATATCCACTTGGATGTAGGTTTTCATAAATTATTATTGTTGACATTACCATTCAGGTAAAAGGTTGGGAGGCGAAACTATAAGCCCCTATCTTTCTCTGTGCCCGATTGAAACTTTGTACCCATAAGTATTGCGTGAGTGTTAGCAATTGTGAAAGACTAAATGATAGTTGAGTATATGGACTTGCTGAAAAGCTCTTATATTGACTCTTTCCGATGTTATGAATTGCTTCAATGACTGAGATTATAGTTTGCTAGTTTCAATGAAGTTTCTGATTCATACTTTACATTGTGAATAGATTGTTACTTTAGCATAAGAAATCATATGACAATATATATGTTGTTGTTCTAAGAATGATCATGATGCCCTCATGTCCGTATTTTATTTTATCGACACCTCTATCTCTAAACATGTGGACATATTTTTCGATATCGGCTTTCGCTTGAGGACAAGCGAGGTCTAAGCTTGCGGAAATTGATACGTCCATTTTGCATCATGCTTTTATATCAATATTTATTGCATTATGGGCTATTACTACACATTATATCACAATACTTATGCCTTTTCTCTCTTATCTTATAAGGTTTACACGAAGAGGGAGAATGCCGACAACTGTAATTCTTGGCTGGAAAAGGAGAAAATATTAGAGACCTATTCGGCAAAACTCCAAAAGTCCTGAAACTCCATGAAAGTCAGTTTTGGAATATATTAAAAATATTGGGTAAAGAAAGCACCAGAGGGGGGCCATCCACTAGCCACGAGGTTGGAGGGCGCGCCCTAACCCCTCGGCACGCCCCCTGCCTCGTGGGCCCCCTGGCAGGCCCCCGATGCCCATCTTCTGCTCTATGGTGTCTTTTTCCCTGGAAAAAATCATAAGGAAGCTTTCGGGATGAAGCGCCGCCGTCTCAAGGCGGAACCTGGGTAGGACCAATCTAGGGCTCCCGGAGCTGTTCTGTCGGGGAAACATCCCTCCGGGAGGAGGAAATCATTGACATCATCATCACCATCGATCCTCTCATCGAGAGGGGGTCAATCTCCATCAACATATTCACCAACACCATCTCCTCTCAAATCCTAGTTCATCTCTTGTATCCGATCTTTGTCTCAAAACCTCAGATTGGTACCTGTGGGTTGCTAGTAGTGTTGATTACTCCTTGTAGTTGATGCTAGTTGGTCTATTCGGTGGAAGATCATATGTTCAGATCCTTAATGCATATTAACACCCCTCTTATTATGAACGTGAATATGATTTGTGAGTAGTTACATTTGTTCCTGAGAACTTGGGAGAAGTCTTGTTATAAGTAATCATGTGAATTTGGTATTCGTTTGATATTTTGATGAGATGTATGTTGTCTCTCCTCTAGTGGTGTTATCTGAACGTCGACTTCATGGCACTTCACCATTGTTTGGGCCTAGGGAAAGGCATTGGGAAGTAATAAATAGATGATGGGTTGCTAGAGTGACAGAAGCTTAAACCCTAGTTTATGCGTTGCTTCGTAAGGGGCTGATTTGGATCCATATGTTTCATGATATGGTTAGGTTTACCTTAATTCTTCTGTCGGTGTACAAAAATATGGGCTTTTCTGTACCCCTTACTTGTCCACGGGCAGTCGTAGCCACACCTGCGGCAGGGCCGGGCCGGGCAGAAAAAGGCAAAATACAAGACTATCAAGACAACATTCAAGACAGTGAACAAAGAGCGGAAGACTAGCTGGACCTCCCCCGGCAACACCCTTGCTGGGGCGGCTTATGTAGCCCCGACAAGGTCCTTGCCGGGGCTGCCTGCGAAGCACCAGCAGGGTCATCACCCTTGAGACTAAGAGCCCTGACATCATCGGCAATGTCAAGGCCAAGGCTCGGGGGGCGCGTGCATAGTAGCATGCAGATCTTTGTGAAGATTGATAGCCTGCAGGTCCACGTGGGACCAGAAGTCAAACACCCCCAGTAAGGCCCTTGCGGGGACGACTGCGAGGCCCCCGGCAAGACCCTTACCAGGGACAATTGTGGGGCTACAGCCAAGCCTGCACCCGATGAGGTTCTCATCACCTCACGCCCATTCCAGCGCGACGGCTAGCTTGCCAGCTAGGCAGACGCTTGTGTGGCGGCATGCAGATCTTCGTGGAGACTCTACCACCACGCCAACACATCAGCTAGCCATCCAGCCTAGCGTTGCATGCCTTGTCAGCCTGGACGCAAGTCAAGGCAAGGAGAGGCGGCGACATAGGGGACGACTCCAATTACCGTCCCCGATAAAGTAAGAGGGCACGTAGGCAGCGCATTAAATGCGTTTGTCCTACGATGTCCACGATAAGTTTGAACACTGTAGACTACTTTCCATCTTCTGTGTGCCACAGTGGCAACCGCTTTGACATATAAAAGGAGGCCCGAGGCGTACTGAAGAAGGATTTGGATGTTTTGGACTGGGCATGCACCGCAGCTAGTCTAAGAACTCAAGAACACAATATACACTCAAGCAGGACTAGGGTTTTATGCACCATTGCGGCCCGAACCTGGGTAAAAATCCCTCATGCTGATCACTAGACCTGCTCTTTGCACAGCTCTCTCCCCGCCAACCGTAGAAGGGATCCTCATGATCCCATAGAAGTCATTTCCCCGACATCTTTGGTGCGCCAGGTAGGGGGTGAATTTTCTCAAATCTGGTCTAGTAGTTAGTGTTCAGTTCCTTCATCACCATGGCTCCGAAGAAGAAGACGGTCGCGGTGATCGGTTCTTCTAGAGCCGGTCTGCCCGTAACAGCGCGGATGAGCGACGTGGCAGATGCTGGTGGCGGAGGAGACCAAGATCATCCATGCCACCCTGATACCAGAAGCCAGGCGAGTGGCGTCGTCCGTAGCGGCGACAACGACCCGTCGGCTGCCGCATCCAAGGACGGACCCGTGCTACCCACGGGCGTTGCCGGGACCTCCAAGGGTAGGAAGAAGACCCCGCCAATGCACGCACCGCAGCCCTCCCAGGTCGTGTGCGACGAACAGTGCTGCAATGCTGGTGACCCCGGGCATCGTCACTGCAAGAGCCCTCCGCATCATTCCCAAGATATGCAGGGCCGACATGCACGCCATAATGCCGGTGAAAAAGACGCGCGGCCGCGGAACCGTGACGAAACTCCTTCTAACATAGTTAGAAGTCTGAGCTCCTCCCGTTCCTCGCGCTTGTCGCTGCCACCAACACGAGAAGAAGCATTGGCATGAGCGCAGCTACTCCTCGACTTTCCTCCTGATGCGGAGAAGCAAGAAGAGTGGAGGGCTTCTATCCAAAGCCTTATTGGCCACGCCAACAGGGATGGCCACCAGGAGGCAAGTCCCTCATGGCGCTGGACCACTGAGCCGGTGCGCGTTGACAGTGGAAGGGGTGGAGGTGCCGCAATCATGGTGCACTCCCCTCTGCCGCGGTGTTGTCTGATCCACAAGCATGTCGCGACCAATGTCAGGTTCTTCGTGAATGGCCTAAGGAGGACGCTCAGACCACCATCTAGCGGTGACTGGAGGCGCGCCACCAATCTGATAGGCGTGCTGGGCCCACTGCGTACATGCCTGCACCGGAGGATGCTGATGACTTGCCCTATGCAATAACCTGTCCAGCGTTTACCTGTGAGCTACGACAGTTCCAGTGGCCCACCACCTGCGCGTTGGAACCAGAGGTCCCAGAGAAGTACGACGACAAGACTCATCCGTCTGAGTTCCTCAGCATTTACTCCATCGCGATGCAAGCCGCCAGAGCTCGAGACGGCAAGGTACTCGCCAACTATTTCCCATTGGTACTCAAGCCCAACGTCAGGTCATGGTTGATGCACCTGCCGATTGATTCCGTCTCTTCTTGGTCGGATCTGTGCCACGAGTTTGTTGGTGCCTTTACTGGCGGCCACGTAGCTCCTAGCCAGGCAAGTGATTTGCATGTGATTCCTCAGAGGGACGGTGAATGCTTGCGTAAATACATACAAAGGTTCAGCCATGTGCAGTACAACATCCCCGATGTTCATCCCGCCACTGTCATCAGCGCGTTCCATTAGAACATGCGCAATTGTAAGATGCGTGAAGAGCTGGCGATGAACAAGGTTACGGATGTTGCTGAGCTTTATGTTCTAGCCGATAGATGTGCCCGAGCTGAAGAAAGAAGGAAGTACCCCGGCATGGACGCCGACGTGGGAAGTGACTCTGAAGATGAGGGCGTCGTCGCCCCGGCAGAGAAAGGCTGACGACGCAACATGAAGCGCAAGGGCAAGACCGTGCTTGCTGTTGAGGAGTCCGACGACCCTGGCACCGCCAAGAAGGCCAAGGTTGATGACCCCGGCAAAGAAATTGCCGGGTGTGACGCCTGCCGGGCCTTGGTGGCTACCGGCAAGCCAGAGGGCTCTGACAAGCAATATTGCCAGATTCACCGCACAAAAGGCCACGAACTCCAAAACTGTCGTCAACTTGAGCAGCTGATGGAGTAGCAGAGGGCTGAGTAAGAAAGACGGATAGAGAGAAGGGCTAGGACGATAATGGAGGGATCCGTCAAGAAGCACAGCGCTCGAGGGGGACGCCGCGACAAGGAGAAGCATCAAGAGAGGCCTGCCCGAGGCCGCGACAAGAAAGAGGAAGATGACGATTATGACGATAACGACGAGTCCATCGGGCATGAGTTTCAAAAGGCGACGGAGGTCATGTGTGTTGATGGAGGTGCCTCGTTGCATTCTTCCTACTTCCTACTTAAATATTGGGCGCGTGAGATTAATGCGACGGAACCAATGGTTGACGCCCGGAAGCCACTGAAATGGTCCAACACGCCTATCATTTTCAACGCCGAGGATCACCCTGATCGCACAACCGCGGTCGGGTGTTTGCCGTTGTTGGTCTCACCAACAATATGCAACCTCAAGGTGACGAAAATGCTAGTTGACAATGGGGCCGGTCTGAACTTGATCTCGCCCGATGTAATCAAGAGATTGCAGATCCCTGATGAAGATCTCGAAGAAATAGGTACGTTCCATGGGATCAATCCAGGGAGTAGCCAGCCCAAGGGAAAGGTCACACTACCAGTTACGTTTGGTGGTGACCTGAACTACAGGATAGAGAGGATTGTTTTTGATGTCGCCGAGATCCCGTTGCCATATAATGGGAACCTTGGCCGTCCAACACTGGCCAAGTTCATGGCGGCGTCACACTACGCGTACAACAAGCTGAAGATGCCTGGCCCGATGAGCATCATCACTCTCGGCTGTGACTAGAGGGATGCACTCATCTGTGCCGACCAACTTTACCGAGAGGCAGTCGCAACATTCACCGCCAAGACACTTGCTCCTGCCATTGAGAAGAAGATCGGCAAGGCCTCGGTCGCCGGCAAGACCTCAACCACCAGCAAGACTCTTGGCCTCGGCAAGGACTCCTGCACCCACTCCGGCAAACACGCCTCCCTGGAGTGCTGCATTCCCATTGAGGATGTGCCAGGGACCTCCACCGGAAGAGCAAGAGATCCAAGGTAGCACCACCGGAAACCAAGAGGGTACCCATCAAGGAGGATGGCACAGGGGGAGCTTTTACCATAAGCTACGCCCTTGACAACAAATACGAAAGCATGCTCGTCGCCTTCCTATGGTGAATGTCGATGTGTTTGCGTGGCAAGCATCTGACATCCCCGGCGTTCCCAGGGAGGTGAATGAGCACCACCTTGTTGTTTGTCCCCATGCGCGGCCCATCACGCAGAAGGTTAGGAAGCAAGCTTGATAACCCACAAGTATATGGGATCGCAACAGTTTTCGAGGGTAGAGTATTCAACCTAAATTTATAGATTCGACACAAGGGGAGCGAAAGAATATTCGAAGGTATTAGCAGCTGAGTTGTCAATTCAACCACACCTGGATATTAATTCTATAGCAAAGTGATTAGTAGCACAGTAGTATGATAGTTTTGATGATAGCAATAGTAGTAACGGTAACAGTAATAGTGATAGCAGTAATATTGTAGCAGTAACGATAGTAGTAGAAACAGTAGTAACTTAGCAAGAACAATATATGATAAATTCGTAGGCATTGGATCGGTGACTCGTTGGATGATATTCATCATGAGACAGTTATAACCTAGGGCGATACGTGACTAGCTCCAGTTCATAAATATAATGTAGGCATGTATTCCGTAAATAGTCATATGTGCTTATGGAAAGAACTTGCATGACATCTTTTGTCCTACCCTCCCGTGGCAGCGGGGTCCTATTGGAAACTAAGGGATATTAAGGCCTTCTTTTAATAGAGAACTGGAACAAAGCATTAACACACAGTGAATACATGAACTCCTCAAACTACGGTCATCACCGGGAGTGGTCCCGACTTCTGTCACTTCGGGGTTGCCGGATCATAACATGTAAGAGGTGGCTATAACTTGCAAGATCGGATCTAGAACATGGATATAATGGTGATAATATAAACGGTTCAGATATGAAATTATGGCACCCCAGCCCAAAGTGACAAGCATTAAGCATGGCAAAGTCATAGCAACATCAATCTCAGAACATAGTGGATACTAGGGATCAAGCCCTAACAAAACTAACTCGATTACATGATGAATCTCATCCAACTCCTCACCGACCAGCAAGCCTACTAAGGAATTACTCACTCCCGATGGGGAGCATCATGGAATTGGCGATGGAGATGTGTTGGTGATGACGAAGATCGAAGATCCCCCTCTCCGGAGCCCCAAACAGACTCCAGATCTGCCCTCCCAAGGAAGAACAGGGCTTGGCGGCAGCTCCGTCTCGTGAAACACAATAATTCTTTCTTCTTGATTATATTCTGGAAATATGGGATTTTATAGCATCGGTTTGGAGGTCAGCGGGGCCACTAGGTGGGCAGCACCCACCTAGGCGCTCCTGGGGGGGAGGGGGGCTGACGCGCCCTGGTGGGTTGTGCCCATCCAGGTGCCCTCCTCAGGTCCATCCCGGCTGCAGACATTCTCTTTTATTGTATAAAAAATCCTCGCAAAGTTTTGTTCCATTTCGAGAACTTTTATTTCTGCACAAAAACAACACCATGGTAGTTCTGCTGAGAACAGCGTCAGTCCGGGGTTCGGCGCCGGTTTTGACACCGACATTGGTGCTTTCATTGAGAGTTCCACTGTGCTGTCGCAATAAGGCTTGATGGCCCCTTCGATCATATTGAACGATGTGGTCCAGGAGGACGTTTTCCTCACCGGACAGATCTTCGTATTCGGCAGATTCGTATTGCGGGCCAACTCGCTTGGCCATATGGAGCAGACCGATAGCTACGCCCCAGGCCATCAGGTCAGGTTTGGAAGCTTAAACTATACTGCCGACATCCGCGGAGACTTGATCTTTGATGGATTCGAGCCCATGATAGGTGCGCCGAACAGTCGTGACGGACATGACCTTGATCTGCTGTCGGACAGTACTCGAGAGATCGCGCCGGTGTGGGCACCGAGAATCAATCCGGAGCAGATCGTGCCTTCCGAGGACGGGTGGATGGACCCCGCCACGGAGGTCGCACACTCATCGGCGTCGGAGCCGAACACTGAACCCACCTCCTGTGAGGGTGGTGTCTTCGGACCCCCGGACTCATCTCCGGTTGCAGGATCCGAACTGCGTGCGTCCGTGCCTATCAAATGGGATGGGGCACCCGTCATGGAGTTCGTCGTCGCGGATATTTTTCAGCACTGGCCCTTCAGTGACATGCTGAACTCATTAAGGTCTCTTTCCTTGTCAGGAGATTCTTGGCCGAACTATGTCCGGCTCGAGTGGGGAGCGGACGACGAAGAAATTCGTCCCCCACGCACCACCCACTTTATAGCCACTGTCGATGACTTAACCGACATCCTTGACTTTGACTCCGAAGACAGTGACGGTATGGACGACGATGCAGGAGGAGAACGGGAACCACCGCCTATAGGGCGCTGGACAGCCACCTCATCATATGATATTTATATGGTGGACACTCCTAAAGAAAACAATGGCGATGAGGCAATAGAAGATAACCCCTTGGAGAAGCAATCTAGACACCAGCATCATCGGCGCCGCTCCAAGCCCCGCCATAGCAAAAATAGTGATACCGGCACAAAAGATAACAATCCGGATGGTGCTGAAGATGAAGACAATCCTGCCCAGCCAGACTTCGAGCAGGCCGAGCAAGAGGCTAGCCCTAAAAAACAGGCAACTGATGGAGAATCATAGGACGATAATTATATGCCTCTCTCTGAAGATGAAGTGAGCCTTGGCGACAAAGAATTCATCATGCCTGAGGATCCCATCGAGCAGGAGCGCTTCAAACGCCGGCTAATAGCCACTGCAAAAAGCCTGAAGAAAAAGCAGCAACAGCTTCAAGCTAATCAAGATCTGCTAACTGATAGATGGACCGAGGTCCTGGGTGCCGAGGAATACGGACTCGAGCGCCCTAGCAAAAGCTACCCAAAGCGCAGGCTGCTACCTCAACTCGAGGAGGAGGCTTTAAAGCCCATGCTACCAGCGCATGATGCGGCTGACCGGCCACCCCGTGGTCGTGACAAAGTGGCGTACCAGCCCAAAGGCCAGACCGCACCCCGTCGCCAATCAAACGATAATACCAAGGCCCGGGGCTACACGAAAGACCTGCGAGAAGTATTGGAAAACAAAGCAGGACAGTCAAGATCGATCTACGGATCACGGGGACGCGCCCCAACGTGTGATGATGATCGTCACACCGGATACACTAACAAATCCGGTCGGGCCGAATACAATGAAACCCGGCACAGAGGCGCCGCACGTCCCCTATGCTTCATTGATGAAGTAATGGATCATGAATTCCCGCAAGGGTTTAAACCCGTGAACATTGAATCATACGATGGTACCACAGACCCCGCAGTATGGATAGAAGATTTTTTCCTCCACATTCACATGGCCCACGGAGATGACCTACACGCCATCAAGTACCTTCCATTAAAACTAAAGGGACCGGCTCGGCATTGGCTGAATAGTTTGCCGGCAAACTCCATTGGGAGTTGGGAGAACCTGGCAGACGCATTCCTTGACAACTTCCAGGGCACTTACGTACGACCACCGGATGCTGATGATCTAAGTCACATAACCCAGCAGCCCGGAGAGTCACCCAGGAAATTTTGGACCCGGTTCCTAACCAAAAAGAACCAAATTGTCGACTGTCCGGTTGCCGAAGCCCTAGCGGCCTTTAATCATAACATTCGTGAAGAATGGCTTGCCCGACATCTCAGCCAGGAAAAGCCAAAGTCCATGGCAACCCTCACAACACTCATGACCCGCTTTTGTGCGGGCGAGGATAGCTGGTTGGCTCGTAGCAACAATACAGCAAGCAATCCCGGCACATCGAAAGCCAAGGATAGCAATGACAAATCACGGCGCAACAAACACAAGCGCCGCAAAAACGGTGATAATACCAAAGACACGTCAGTCAATGCCGGATTCAGCGGCTCCAAGTCCGGTCAGCGGAAGAAACCATTCATCAAAAACAATTCAGGCCCGTCCAGTCTCGACCGCATACTCGACCATCCATGCCAAATTCATGGCACCCTTGGAAAACTAGCCAACCACACCAATACAGAATGCTGGGTCTTCAGACAAGCCGTTAGGTCAGATGCTGAAAACAAGGGGAAGGGGTCTCAAAGTGACGATGACGATGAAGAGCCCCGATCACCGAATGCAGGAGGATAGAGGAAATTCCCTCCCCAGGTGAAAACGGTGAATATGATATGCGCAGGACCCATTCCCAAATGGAAGCGTGCACCAAGGGATGCCTATGCGATGGAGCCAGCCGCCCCAAAATTCAACCCATGGTCCTCTTGTCAGATCACTTTTGATCGTAGGGACAACCCTATCGGTATCCGCCATAGTAGTTCGGCCGCATTGGTCCTCGACCCCATCATCGACGGATTCTATGTTACACGAGTTCTCATGGACGGAGGCAGCAACCTGAACCTGCTCTATTAGGATACAATACGCAAAATGGGCATCAACCCCTCAAGGATCAATCCCACAAAAACCACCTTCAAAGGTATCATACCAGGTGTAGAGGCCTGTTGCGCGGGCTCAATCACACTGGAAGTGGTCTTCGGGTCTCCAGACAATTACCGTACCGAAGACTTAGTCTTTGACATCATCCCCTTTCGCAGTAACCATCACGCACTACTCGGACGAACCGCATCCACTCGGTTCAACGCAGTTCCACATTATGCCTACCTTAAATTAAAGATGCCCGGTCCGCGCGGCATCATCATGGTTAATGGCAGGTCCAAACTCTCCCTCACAGCCGAAGAGGCTACCACCGCTTTAACAGAAAGAACAATGGACGGCACCTCACAGTCAAACCTCGAGTCTAAGACCAAGCTCCCGGACACCAATAAAGGAGTCCGAACTACTGTGCGGCAGGATAGCCCGGCCTGCCCGGAGAGTAATTAAAAACACTCCGGAAAAGGATAATACAGGCGACATACTGTGGCTCAACCACCAGGTGGTGCAACACCATTTCTTGTACTTTCTTTGCAGGCTCACCTGTACATAGGCCAAGATGGACGGCATGGAAACAGTTCGAGCGAATAAGGGAATCTCTAGATATTCCCCTTTATGATCATCCACTACTAGGGAAAACCCTAGCAGTAGCGCGTGTTTTGTGCCTACTAGTAGCGCGGGTAGCCGCGCTACTAATAAGGCGCTACAGCTATTGCTTAGCAGTAACGCGTGCTATCACGCTGCGCTCTCGCTAGTACAAATAGCTGCAGCGCTTGTTCAATCTGGCCTCTTTCGCTAAGTTATCTACTTGCGGCGTGTTTCCCCCCATCGCTACTAGTATTTTTTTATAATTTTTTATTTTTAGTGTATTTATGCGCCATCATACAAATATTGGTACAATACCAGCTGTTATGAGGTTTACATCATTATGTCCATAACATGTATTAAATGAAGGTGGATTAGGTTCAAGTGGAGGCAATATGTGGTGCATGTCAAAAGTATACTACTAATCCAAACTTGATCTACTTTGGATTAGTAGTACTTTCGATGTGCACCACATGTTGCCTCCACTTGAATCTAATCCGCCAGCACAAGATATTTAATCATCATCATGGTCATTACCATCAACATTATTTATTTAATCACCACTAACACTAGCTAATAATAAACATCATAGTCATTACCATGAACACTAGCTATTTTATCATCATAGTAATAGTGTAGCACATCATCATCCTGAAACTCATTTCTAGCCAGCTACTCACTCCTGCTACTCACTCCGGCTGCTCTCTCTTAGGTAAAAGAACATAATACATGTATAGCTCTCCTCCTTGATCAAGTTGAAGCATGCAGATGAACCTGTCTCCTAATCGTGGAAGGTGTCTCTGGTTGCTGCTCCCTAGTACTTCTCTGCGCTCCCCCAACACATATTTGGTCCAGTCTTGCACTATTAAGCATCCGTCGCTAATCTTGAATGCACTAAAGTAAGCTGTAGGATATCTTGGCCGTAAGTTGATAATACTCATGACACCTTTAGTCTCGATCCCATAAGGCACAACATTCATCGGGAGTCCCTGTTGAAGAACATCGTATGGTAACATACTTAGCAATGAAGTTTAGCTTCAAAAATAATGTATGGAAAAGATGCAATGAGGATAAAAGTAAAAATCTTACCATCCTTCCTAAATGGATGTGACCGTAGTTCATTATGAACACTATGGGTTGCACATTTTCAGTACTAAGATTTCTAAATGCACGAAGAAAATTTGTCTTGACAGATCAAGATCCTCAAGCCATGAAACATAATGGTGAGCTCCTCGCAGTTGAGTTCAGCCCCGTGACGATATCGGTCCTGTCTACCAAGCTACTGGACATGTTTGCTTGCACGAAAATAAGCGACAATACAAATTAGTTGTCAATTATTTTGAATAAACAATATCAAAGACATAAATATGGTTGAGAAACTTACATAATGGTATAATGGAGGCATTTGCACATTGATCCAGATGTCGGTATTACCTTCAATATCATCTTCCTGGACGAATATCAAAGGTGATAACCATATCAGGCTCAAATGCATAAGTCTTGCATAGTGCTCGCCATGTTTTGCATCCAAAATAGGTGTAGTCGTCTGAATTGTATAACCGCATGGAAAATATAACCATGCTCGGTGTTCAAGTAAACTTTCTTTTCCTCCATACTATGACTGAAACCTATCTTATCAATACAAAACTCTTGCATGGCAGGGGATACGCTAGTAGAATAGTAAAAAATATAAGTTGAAGCAAATGAAAGCAGATGTCATGCTTAATTACGAAAAAAGACTTGTCGTTGTGACTTCATGTATCCACTTGAAGTTCTCGTCCACTTGATCTTTGAAGCGCCTATCATCATCTAGGAAGATTCCGTCGCACAGGCCGCGTCTTCGCAGTATTTGCAAATACCGAAATCCTTCTCGTCGTCGACATTTCCTATGTTCATAGTTAAAACATTAATTGAAAATCAATCGAAGACAACTACCAAGATACTGAACACACAAATCCGGGGCACTCGATATTTCCTACATATATATTCTAGCACAAGTCATGCCAAAATTCACGGAAATATCCGGCATGACCTTTGCTAAAATAGGACATATCGAGCGCTTGAAATTTGCGGAACGAAATGAATCAACACTCCGGCAAAACATAGGCCACTCGGAGGTGTAACCTGCAAACATGACCGGCCACTTGGATATTGAGCAACACAAGATATACATTTCAAAATATCTTATAGGACTCAAATTAGCATGCATTCAATAAGCAAAAGTAGATCATCTCATGCATTTCAAAATATTGTCACTAATACATCACGAATAGTGTCATACATATAACATCACTAATACAACTAAAACTCTAGCACACGACGGGTATTGGCGGCGGGTGGACACCACAGAGAAGGCACCATCACGGGATCATAGCTCGGTGAGATCCCGAGAGAACCTGCCAGTATTGGAGAACGGCCTGTGCTCCAACGCAAACAAGTAGCGACGGACGTCGCGTCCTCCTCATCGACACGGTAACGCACCACCTCCATGAGTCCTCGAGCCTCTGGATAAATCACTGCCCACGTGACCGCCACCAAACAAGGTTGGTCAGCAGCAGGCTGGCTCCTCACCAACTCGCGCCCCGGTGAATGGCGCCTCCAGTATCACCCGGCGGAGCCAGGTCCCAACATGGCCGATCTGGTCAAGCAGGTGTCGTCCTCCGCTGACTCGACGACGAGGATGCGGGATAGGCATCGTGCACGTCGAGGCGGGAAAAATTGCTTTTAACTAAAAAATAGAAACAAGTTCTTACTAACTAGTTCTATTAATTCAACTAGTTCTTACTAAAAATAATACTATAAATAAAAATATTCTAGTACCTAATTAGTACCTAATTCTTACTAACTAATTAGTACCTAGGAACTACTGCCCTAATTACCATCTAAGTAATTAACTAACTAGCACTAAAAATAGCCTAGGGTTCATACTAACTAGCACTAATTACCTAGGGTTCATACTAAGCAGAGAAGAGGATCGAAGGGAGAGAGGGATCGGAAGGAGAGTTCTTACAGAGGCGGGAGAGATGGGGTCGGGAGGCGGCGGCACCGAGGCGCTTGCGAGGCGGCCGGGTCGGGGAGACGGCGGCGAGGCGGCCGGGTCGGGGAGACGGGCAGGCGGGTCGGGGAGACGGCGGCAGGCGGGTCGGGGACACGGCACACCGAGGCGCGGGCGAGGCGGGTTCGGGGAGACGGCGCGAGGCGGGTCGGGGAGAGAACGGCAGTGGCGGGTCGGGAATTGGGGAGGAAGCGAGAGAGGAATCAGGCAGGCGGGGGTAGGTGAAGTAGCTTTAATCTGTAGCATGGGAAGCAAAAGCGCTTGCTAAATACCATAGTAGTAGCGCTGTCCGCGTAAGGCGCTACTACTATACCTACCACGCCGGGAGCAGTGTGGCAATTGTAGTAGTAGCGCTTTCTGCGAGGACGCCTCTTCGCTATCTGATAGCTAGCGGCGGTTACGCGAACAGCGCTATCAAAAATAGCGATGGCGCCTCATTTTGACAAGCGCTACTGGTAACATTCTGTGTATAAGGTTTTCCCTAGTAGTGATCCGGCTACACCCCAGGCCCGAGAACAATTTCCTCACACCCGGTATCAGCAGGTTCTGCAATCATATTTCGTTTTATCACATCATCTGGACTCATACGAATTGACGTATTACTCAAATACAACATGTGGATTTATGTGATGCTCACCTACTGTGTCGTGGGAACGAACACCTATGGGGCAGGGCCCCTTCCGGTCCGGCGTCGGGCGGAGATCGCACGAAGAGCAGATCGAGGCGAAGCACACGAGCGGTTTACCCAACTTCGGAGCTCTCCGGAGAGATAAAACTCCTACTGCTGCTTGTCCGATTGTATTGCATTCTTGCTCGGGAGCGCTGGATGCTACAGTACACCTCAGCTGCTAACGAGACCGAGCGTGAATGTTTTCTGGTTCCGAACCCCCCCCCCTACGTTGCGCATGGGCCTCCTTTTATATGCTCAAGGGGTCACCGACAGGTGACAACGCATGCAAGGGTAAAAATGGAAAAGAGGTGCGGTTGGTACACCTACTTGTACAGTGTATCATACCTAACCCTGATGGCAGGGGACAAAGGCATTAAATGCCTGTCTGCATCGCCCAAACAGTGCAGAAAAGTGACCGTTAGGGGCGCCACCGCTTGCCACGATGGCAATCTTGTCAGCGCCGCTTACCACCGCGCACCGCTGGCTGCACAGCTTCTCGCCAGGCGTGCCTGGGACGGTCCCAGGGCGACACGTTGATGGATGTGCTGGAGCGCGGGTGCAGAGTGGTAGCTTTGCTGCGGCAAGCGCCTTGCCGCGGTCGTTGTCTTGTTGCGTCCGGAAGCTTGTCGCTCACCGGGCCTTGCCGGGAAGCGAGGCGCGTCGCGGTAAGTTCCTTGAAATGCCTTGGTTGGTCTTCCCGGCAAGCTCCTCTTGCCGGGGCCTTGTCTTGCCGGGATGCGCGGCGCGTCGCGGCAAGTTCCTTGAGATGCCTTGGTTGGCCTTCCCGGCAAAGCTCCTCTTGCCGGGGCCTTGTCTTCTTGTCTCGAACACTTTGTTCTTGAATGGCTCCACAGGAACCACGGAGGGCCTTGGTGGTCACCCGGCAAGCCTTGCCGCGAGGTGCTGCGACTGCCCGTGCACAAGTTCAGGATACTAGGGTACACCTACTCTAGTACACCGACAGGAGCCCCCGGGCCTGGGCCACACACGGTGTCGAGCGCTGTTGGGCCAGGCCCAAAACAGGGCACGGGCACGCGCGGCCTGGGCCACGCCGTATCTCACTCCGTATCCACCGCGCCCTCCCTTAATGGCACACGTCGAATGCGGCATCGCGGGAGAGATCGTGGGTGGTTCTTTATTCGGAAAAAGCGTAACGTTCGCCTCCTCCCTCTTTATAAGCAGGGGAAACAGGGGCAGTTCCCCCATCTCGCCAGTTGCTGTCTCGATCTCAGAAATCTCCGCCGCTCCCCCTTCTTCCAAAACTGAAAGAGAGCAGCGCTCCGCCCCCCATCGCCACCGTCGCCACCAACGCCTTCGATCTCCCCCACCTCCTCCGCCATGGCTCCAAAAGCCGGGAAGCGCGTGAAGTCGGCCGAGGCGCTGCGGCTCGAGGCGCTGCGAATGGAGCGGGCAACTTTCCCCCCCGAGCTCGCCGCGAAGGAGCTGAGGGAGTGGTACTACCTCTTCTGGTCGATAGAGACGCGTGCAGATCCGCGCACGAAGGTACTCTCCACCGCCGCTTCGAAACGGGCTCCAAACGGATACCCCTTCTTCGCACTGTTCTTCTACTGCGGGCTCTGCCCGCCTTTCTCTGAGTTCTTCTGCGATATCATGAACACCTACGGGTTCCACCTCCTTGATTTCACCCCCAATGCTGTTTTGACCATGGCAGTTTTCGCACATCTCTGCGAAAACTTTGTCGGAGTCCACCCAAACGTAGCCCTTTTTCACCACTTCTTTATGCCTCGAGCTGAGAGAGGGGAGCCCCTATCCGGCGGAATCGCCTGGATCTCGAGGGCCGGCAAGAAGGAAGCGTATCTGGAAGGAGAGCTCCGCAGCAAGTGGGATGAGTGGAGAGCAGAATGGTGCTGGATTGTTAAGGAGAACCCGCAGCCATTCACCGCCCAATGCCAAACCCGGTGGTCGCGGCAGCGATTGGGCGCCACGCCGCAAGAAGCGATAAGTGAAGATTGCCATCACCCGGATCTTGCGTCTCAGGCTTGCCGGGCTCACTGTAGGCGCCATTGGCGTAGATTTTCTCCGCCGCCGCATCGCCCCCCTGCAAGAGAGGAGGAGATCCGCCTGGGAGTTCGGGGGTCCGGCGGATATCATGAGGTTGCGCCCGGGCCTCAACTTCAATTTCACTGTGCTGGAACTGGATGCGATGCTCAAGGAGTTGTTCAAGCACGACCCTCAGCATCCCAAATGGTTCAGGTTGCCGGCGGGTGTCGTTCCGCTGCGCAACAATTCCTCGCTCAACCGCATCCGTGCAATGATGCCGCTGTGCGATTCACATGGACTCGTCCCAACCTGGCAAGAGCCTGCGGACGACGTTGTGCAGCAGTTCTTCGACGGGTTGGTGGAGGTGGCGGTCCGCTCCGACGAGCAGAGAAGCCTCACCTGTGACACCACCGATGCGGAGATGCGGCGTATCGCCACCAGGCGTAAGAGGCGGCAGCATGCCGCGGCGGTTTGGATTCACCGTGGAGGCGGCAGAGGCAGCAGAGGCGGCAAGCCTTGCCGACGAGATGAGCTTGCGGAGAGCTTGCGGCGAGGGAGAGCTTGCCGAGCCTGGCCGAGTCGGCGAAACGCGCCGAGGGTGCGAGCGGCCCGCCATCTTCAAGCGGCTTGCCGAAGGCAGAGCCCCCAGCGTAGCCCCCAGGTCCACCAAGAAGGCGTCTCCGCAGGGCCGGGGATGTAGCAGGGCGGCAGACGGGTCAACAGCCGTCGTGCCGCGCGACACGCTCCACTGCGACAAGCGACGTTGCCGCGGGAGCGCCTCACGTCGCTGCGGCAACTGGAGCGGGGTCTTCCCGGACCACTGCCACTGCCCCCGCCAAGCATTCAAGGGAACCTACTCCTCCACCTCGTCGCGCCGAAGGTGGGCCGGACTTCGACCTCTCCGCGCTCAGCTCCGACAAGGAAGAAGAAGAGTAAGAATCTCTGTTGTACTTTTAGTTCTTCAATTCTTGCTGTTTAGTCTTGTATCTGTTTTGCTTTACTCTGAACTTATTCCTTTTCAGGACCCTATCCCAGAGAGCGGCGAAGAGAGCCAAGGATCCGGTGATTGTCATCGAGGACGAGCCCACTGTGACAGCAGGGGGCGCGCCCGAGACCACCTTACCGGACCCGGCAACCATTCCCCAGCGCAGCCCCCAGCGTAAGTATATAGCTTACTTCTCGCTGTTAGGCATGCATGGGCGCTCTTTATTTGCTAACATCTGATTCTTGGTTTGTGTAGGAGCAGAGCAGCCTCACCAGGAGCCCCCGGAAGCCGCCCCCGAGATGCTATCTGCTTCGACTACGCCGCCAAGGGAGGATTCCCCGGCAAGGGAGTGTTCTCCGGCAAGGGAGAAGTCTCCGGCAAGGGACAATTCTCCGGCAAGGGAGGAGTCTCCGGCAAGGGGCAGCACCAGCGACCCCCCGTGGGCGCAGCCCATGACTGTAGATCCCAGCACAGGTAATCCCCTTGCTTGAAACTTCCCTTGGGTTCTTTTTTCTTGATTTTCTTTTTGGATATTTGCTTGACTTTTCTTCCTTCTCCGGTCGTCAGATCCATATGCCACGGAGCCGATGGAGACCGAGGTCGGCGAGAGAATCTGTGGGCGACACCGCAGCGTCGCTGCCACCGAAGAAGAAGCGTGATGATCCGCCGTGAAGAGGCCACCAAAGCTGCTGGCGCAGAGCTGGCGAGGGTCGGCGATTGCCTTGGCGACCACGAGGCGCGGGAGCGCAAAGCGCTCGCCGACCGCCGATCCCTCGCCAGCATCGCCAGCGCCAGGCTCGAAGAGCCCGGCCAGCGCCTATTTGAAGGCGGCGATGGCGTCTTCATCAAGCTCCACAGGGCGTCAAGCTCTAGGCGCCGGTCGAAGGGGAAACTTTTGATGGGGAGGTGCTCGCCTCCGCTGGGCTGACGCTAGTTGACGCGCCGAGCAGCAGCAGCGATGAGTCACGAGGAGGAGCAAGCTGTGCGAAGCTGGTGTCGCTCTACGCGCCCGACAAGCCAAGGTGGAATCCCGAAGCGCTTATCGCCGAGCGGTAGTGAACATCGATAAGCGTCGGAGGAGCTCGAGTTGCAACGAGGAAGCTCTCGGTCCTTGGCGAGAGGCGGAATCAACTTCGCCGAGGCGGAAAGCTTTCCTCCTCGAGAAGGCGAAGCGAAGAGCAACAATGGCTTGCCGCCCGAGGAGCTTTTTGCGGGAAGGCGAGTTGGCGCAGCGAAGGTCAATCTTGACAGCCATGAGGAGGATCTTGCAGCGAGGAGCAAACACTCGGCGGGGCTCTCAAAGAGGCAAAGGATCTTGCCGCGGTGCCGAGGCCGCCAAGAAGGAGCTGGAGACGAAGGTGGCGCGGCCGGAGGCCGATATCAAGGCGAGCGGCGAAGAGCTTGCCGTGCTCAAGCATGAGCGCGAGAAGGACGCCCATGCTCACGGCGAGCTGCAGGGTCGCCTCGTCGAGAAGGGCAAGGAGCTGAGCGCCGCCAAGGATTCCAACGCTGATCTTGAGTTGAAGCTTGCCACATTGACCCAGATGCTGGACGACGCCAAGGAGCGGGAGGTGGCCTTGAAGGAGGAGATCAAGGGTAACGAAGCGCTGCTGACGAGGGCCGCCGAAACCCAGAACACCTTTAGGGAGACGGTGGAGCTCTGGACAGAGGGCCTCGTGAACATCGCCGCAGTCATCGACAGCGAGATGGCGCAGCTGGGGATGGAGGATCTCGGGTACTCCTCTGACGAGAACCTCCAGCCCAGCGCCAAGCTCACCTTGTTCTTCAAAGGCATGGCGACGGCTCTCCAGCGACTCTGAGAGAAGATCCCAAAGTATCTGGCCGACGAGTCGCGCACGATCTGCGCGAGAGTTCTGCAAAAGGTGTTGGTGAAGGTGGCCTTCTGCAACCCAGGCCTCAACCTCACCAACGTCCTCAAGAAGCTGCCGGCGGATGCTGATCTGGAAGCGCTCAAGGCCCTTGTCGCACCCATTGTGGACAAGGTGAACGAGGTCAAGAGGGTTGATGGTGGCCGCGTAGATTAGGCCGCCCGTTTCTTCCTTTCCTTGTCGCTGCAGGTCATGTTACGGGAACAATCTATTAGAGCCGCGACAAGTTATCTTGTAATATAACTTTATTTTGGATATCGACTGCTATGTTATTTCCTTTACTTGATTCCTTCCTTTGTATGTTTTTGCCCTACGCTTTTAGGGAACTTGCCGGCGCAGGCACCTTAGCCATGGCGCTGAGTGCGGAACGTCGGCAACTTCTTTGGCGGTGCCGCTACCATCAAAACCTTATGCAACCAAATGCAGCTCACTTAAGTTGTCGAGCGGACTCGAAACAAGGTAAGGGCGCAACTGGCTACGAGTTGGTTCCTCCGCGCACAGGTTTTCCATACAAAGCACGGTCGTTCAAGGAAGATAACATAAAATTTTTAGAACTGATTGCTCAAACTTTGGCAACTTAGCTTTTCTGTCGTTTGCTTCCCGGTAAGGCGATACTTTCTTGAACGATGCCTGGTCCACACCATTATCTTCTCCTTCCCCCCGGCAAACTTGTGGGTGAGGGAACCTTCCCTTTCTTTGAGAAAAAGAAAGAAGAGAAAATAAAGATATGGAGCCTTACGGCTCGTTATCGCTTACCGGGGGTAGGTGCTGCAAAAAATGTCAGATAACACATGCAAAAATAGAAAGCATGAAATTGACAGGATGTGCGGAGCACATGAGCTTTATTTATGCACGGGGTCTGCGCCCAGCTTTGAACAAAGGATTACATGCAACAGCGGCAAGACTTGTACCAAAGGTGGTTGCCGGAACAGGTTCCAGCAACCGCGCCTTACGGGTAAAACTTACGAAGATGCTCAATGTTCCAGGAGTTGCTCACCGGAAAGCCATCTTCGGTCTCAAGGTGGACAGCGCCGGGCCTAGTGACTCGTTTCACCCGGTAAGGGCCTTCCCACTTTGGCGTCAACCTGTTGGAATTCTTGGCGGACTGAACGTGCCAAAGAACAAGGTCGCCTTCCTCGAGACTTCTGGCATTAACTTTGCGGCTATGGTAGCGGCGCAAAGCTTGCTGGTAGCGAGCAGCTCGTCTGACAGCTGAAGACGGTCTTCCTCAAGGAAGCAGCGCGTCATCTTGTCGCAGCTGCTCTTGCTCAAGCTCATCATAGCGAGCACTCGAGGTGACCCGTATCGATTTCCGTGGGAGAACTGCCTCTGCTCCGTAGACTAGGCGAAAGGTGTCGGCGATGGCTCGATTTGGCGTCGTCTGATCGACCAAAGAACCACCGCAGCTCCTCAATCTAGTTCTTTCCGCACTTGTGCAGCACTGTCGAAAGTCCTTGTCTTGAGCCCGCGCAACACTTCAACATTGCCCTCTCCGCTTGACCGTTGCTTCTTGGGTGAGCAACGGCGAAAGCGAACCTTGGCGCCAAGATCTTGGGCGTCTTGCATGAAGGTGCGGCTCGTGAATTGTGTGCGTTGTCGGTGATGATCCTGTTAGGGACTCGAAATGGCAAACAATCGACCAAGAACTTGATTGCTTATTTGTCTTGTTACCTTCCTCCTTGCTTCCACTTCCGCCACATTGTGAACTTGTCGTCATAGCGTACAAGTACTCAAAGCCCCAACAGCTCGGGGAAAGGGGCCGAGGATATCGAGCCCCGGACGAAAATGGCAGGATAAAGGGATCGTCTGGAGAGCTTGAGCTGGCTGGTGTATCTGCTTGGAATGGAACTGGCACGCTTCACATTTGGTTACTTGTGCAGTTGCATCCTGGAGGGCTGTCGTGTCGTGGGAAACAAGCACCTATGGGGCAGGGCCCCTTCTCGGTCGGCGGGGGCGGAGGCGCCTGAAGACCAGATCGGCGAAGCGTGAGAGATTTTACCCAGCCGGAGCTCTCGGAGAGATAAAACTCCTACTGCTGCTTTGTGTTTATATTGTGTTCTTGCTCGAGGCGTGAGCATTCCGTAGTTTGAATGAGTGAACCCCCTACATTGCGCATGGGCCTCCTTTTATAAGCTAAAGGGGTCACCGATAGGTGTAACAGCGTGAGAGGGGTACAAATGTAAAAGAGGGTTGGTACAACTGCCTCTCTGATGTACTCTACCTAACTCGATGGCGGGGGACAAGGGCATTTAATGCCCGTCCGGTCGCCAAATAGTCGCGAAAAGCGACCGTTTAGGCGCCACCGCTTGCCACGATGGCCTTCTCGTCATCTCCACTTGCCACCTTGCACCGCTTGGCTGCACACCGCCCGCCATGTCGCGAGAGCGATCTTGGGCGACCGCGTCGTCGGATGTGCTTTGGGCGTGGTAGCGTGAGTGATAGCCGCGCGGCAAGTTCCTTGCCGCGATCGTTATCTTATCGCACCAGCTTATCGCTCGCGGGTCTTGCCGGGGCCTTGGCGCGTCGCGGCAAGTTTCTTGAAATGCCTTGGCTCGCCTTCCGGCAAGCTCCTCTTGCGGGGTCTTCCTTCCGGCTTCTCGGTCAAAACACTTTGTTCTTGAATGGCATCAACATGAGCTCTGGAAGGTCTTGGCGGACGCCCGACAAGCCTTGCCGCTGGAGTCTTCTGTTGCCCGTGCACAAGTTCGGGATACTAAGGTACCCCTACTTTAGTACACCGGCAGAGCCCCGGGCTGGGCCACCTGCGGTGTCGGCGCTATTGGGCGAGGCCCAAAAGCAGAGCACGAACGCAGCGGCTGGGTCCATACCAAATCTAACTCAGTATCCACCGCGCCCTCCCGTAACGGCACGCGTCAATCGCGGCGTGGTGGGAGAGATCGTGGGCAATTCTTTAATCAAGAAAGGCGTAACGTTCGCCTCCCCTCTTTATAAGAAGGGGAAACAGGGGCCGTTCCCCCACCTTCGCCACTTGCGGTTCCTTCCTCAGAAAGCTCCGCCGCTCCCCTCCGCTTCCCAAGCCGAAAGAGAGCAGCGCTCTACCGCCCGTCACCGCCGCTCGTCGCCGCCGCCCTCCTCCACTGCTTCCACCATGGCTTCGAAGACCGGAAAGAGTGCGAAGTCGGCCGAGGCGCTGCGGATTGAGGCGCTGCGCAAGGAGCGAGCACTTTTCCCCAGCTCACCGAAGGCTCTGCGAGAGGTTCTATCTTTTCGGTCGGCGGAGATGCGGGTGCACCAGCGCCGCGAGCACTCTCCGCGAAGCTTCTACTTGACGGTGCCCAAAAGGGTACTACTTCTTCCCATTGTTCTTCTATTGCGGGCTCTGCCCGCCCTTTCCCGATTTCTTCTGCGACATTACGAACATGTACGGGCACCATCTCCTCGACTTCACCCCCAGCGCCGTTCGACCATGGCGGTTTCGCGCATCTTTGCGAGAACTTTGTCGGAATCTACCCCAGCGTAGCCCTTTTCGCCACTATTTCATGCCCGAGTCGAGAAAGGAGGCCCACATGTCAGCCGGGATCGCTGGATCTCGAGGGCGCAAGAAGGAGGCCTATCTGGAAGGGAGCTCCGCGGCAAGTGGGATGAGTGGAGGCGGAGTGGTGTTGGATTGTTGGCGCAGATCCGCAGCCATTCACCAATTTGTGCCAAACCGAGTGGTCTGTGGCGGCTGGAAGCGCTCTGGCGGCGGATGATGCTAAGTTGAAGATCGCCACCACCCGGATTCTGCGACTCAGGCTTGCCGGGCTCACTGTAGGAGCTGTTGGCGCGGACTTCCTTCGCCGCCGCATCGCCCCTCTGCATGAGAGGGGGAGGCCCGCCTGGCTGTTCGGGGGCCCGGCAGATATCATGAGGCTGCGCCCAGGCCTCAATTTTAACTATACTGTCTTGGAGCTGGACGGGATGCTCAAGGAGCTGTTCAAGCACGACCCCAACCACCCGGAGTGGTTCAGGCTGCCGCAGGGCGTCATCCCGCTATGTAACAACTCCCAGCTTGATCGCATCCATGCGATGATGCCGGAGTGCGACTCGCACGGGATTATCCCAACTTGGCGGGAGCCCTCCGACGACGTCATGCGGCAATTCTTCGACGGCTTGGTGGAGGTAGCAGTCCGTGCCGACGAGCGGAGGCTCCTCACCCGTGACACCGCTGATGGCGAGATCGGTACATCACCACAAAGCGGAGGCGGCGGCGATCACCGCCCATTGAGCAAGTTCGGGTTTACTTTGGAGGAGAGAGGCAGCCGGCGGCAAGCCTTGCCGACCGAGAGGATCTTGGCGGGAGGTCGTTGGCGAGGGAGAAAGCGGCGGCGAGCCTGCCGGGCGCAAGTGGCCAGCCATCTTCAAGCAGCTTGCCGGGCGGGGCCCTCAGCGCAGCCCCAGCTCAACCAAGGCGCCTCCATGAGGTTCGGAGAACGTGGCAGAGGCGGCGAGCAGACCCAACAGCCGCCGCGCTGCGGAGACACGTTCCACCGCGCCAAGCACCGGCGACAGGGCGTCTCATGCCGCCCCAAGCTGGAGAGGGTCTTCTCGGGTCGCCACTTCCAATCCTGCCGCAGCTCCCGCCAAGCGTCCAAGGGAGCCTACTCCTCTGCCTCGTCACGCAGAAAGGGTACCGGACTTCGACCTTTCCGCGCTCAGCTCCGACGAGGAGGAAGAAGAGGAGGAGGAGTAAGACTTTCTTCCTGTTGTATTTGTACTTCTTCGTTTCTTGTTGTTACTTGTCTTGTATCTGATCTGCTTCCGTCTGACCCTCGTTCCTTGTCAGGACTCTGGCCGAGAGAGCGGCAAAGAGGGCCAAGGTCCCCGTGGTAGTCATCGAGGATGATCCTGCTGTGACAACAGAGGACGCATCCGAGACCACCTTGACGGACCCGGCAACCTCTCCCCGAAGCAGCCCCCAGCGTAAGTATTTGTTCACTTCTTGTAGCGGGGCGCGCATGGGTGCTTCTTCCTTGCTGACATCTTGATTGTTGATTTGTTTTTGTAGGAGCAGAATAGGCCCATCAGGAACAACCAGAAGCCACTCCTGAGGTGCTATCTGCTTCGACTACGCCGCCAAGGGGCGATTCCCCGACAAGAGAGCGATCTCCAGCAAGGGAGCGGTCCCCGGCAAGGGGCAATTCCCCGGCAAGGGACGGGACCGGCGATCCTTCGGTGGTGGAGCCTATGACCACAGAGCCCAGCACAGGTAACCCTCCTTGTCGGAAATTTTCCCTTGGGTTCTTCTTCTTCTAGTCTTCTTTTTGGATATTTGCTTGACTTTTTCTTCCTCTTCCTGTTTTCTGTTCCCCCTTCCACAGATCCGATGGAAACTGATGCCACCGGCGAGGAGGATGCATGCGGCAACACTGAGGGCGCCACCGCTACCGAGGAAGAGGCCGGCGCTGATGATCCCGCCGGCGAAGAGGCCGCCAAGGCTCTTGGCGCAGGAGGCTGGCGAGGTCAGCGATCGTCTTGGCGACCCGAGGCGTGGGGCGCAAGCGCTACACCGACCGCCGACCCCTCCGCCGCTGATGCAGCACCGAGCTCGAAGAGCCCCAGCCAGCGCCTACTTGAAGGCGGCGAGGTGTCTTCATCAAGCTTCCACAGGCGTCGAGCTCAGGCGCCGGTTGAAGGAGGCATTTGTGGAGAAGTGCTCGCCTCTGCTGGGCTGGCCGTGGTTGTGCGCCGAGCAGCGGCAATGGCGAGTCGAGGAGGAGCTGCTGCTCTGGAAGTTGGTGTCGCTCTACGCGCCCGGCAAGCGAAGCTGGAGTCGAGAAGCGCTTGTCGTGGGCGAGGAATTGACATAGAAGCATGCGGAGGAGCTCTAGAGCGCAATCAAGAGGCCCTCCGGTCCGTTCGCGGAGGAGAGGCGCAGCTTGTCGGCGCGGAAGGCCTTCATCCTCGAGAAGGCGAAGCGAAAAACAGCGGTGGCTTGCCGCCGAGGGCTATCCGCGAGAAAGCGGCGGGCGAAGGAAGGTCAACAGGCAGTTATGAAGAGGAGCTCGCCGCCTGTGCAATCATGGCGGGGCACTCAAGGAAGCGAAGGGCGCTGCCGCTGCTGCTTGAGCCGCCAAGAAGAGCTGGAGGTGAAGATGGCGCAGCTGGAGGCTGATCTGAAAGGGAAGAATGAGGAGCTTGCAGCGCTCAGTATGAGCGAGAAGGATGCCCTCGCTCATGGTGATCTGCAAGTCAACTTCGCCAACAAGGGCAAGGAACTGAGCGCGCCAAGGACTCAAATGCTGATCTGGAGCTGAAGCTGGCCACACAGCGGAGGCGGGGGCCAGGCGCCAAGAAGAGGAGGTGGACTTGAGCGGAACTCAAGGCCAGCGAGGAGGCTGTTGAGGAGGGCCGAAACTCAAAACACCTTGAGGGCTATGGTGGAGCTGGGGCGGAGGGCCTCATCAACATCGCTGCAGTCATCGACGATGAGCTAGCGCAACTGGACTTGGCGGGTTTCGGGTACTCCTCCGACGAGAACCTCCAGCCCAGTGCCAAGCTTACTCTTTTCTTCAAGGGTGTGGCGACGGCTCTCCAGCAACTCCGGGAAAGAATCCCAAAGCAGCTGGCCGACGAGTCGCGCGCAATCTGCGCCAGAGTCTTGGAGAAGGTGTTGGTGAAGGTGCTCTTCCGCAATCCGAACCTCAACCTCACCAACATTCTCAAGAAGCTGCCGGCGGGTGCTGATCTTGCAGAGCTCAAAGCCCTTGTCGCACCCATTGTGGACAAGGTGAATGAACTTAGAAGGGTCGACGGCCATCGTGTAGATTAGGCCGCCCTTTTCCTCCTTTTACTTGCCGCTGCCAGACATGCCACAGGAACAATTTATTAGAGCGCGGAAAGTCAATTTTGTAATATAACTTTATCTCGGGCAGTATTTGCTATGTTATTTCCTTTACTTGATTCCCACCCTTGTATGTTTTTACCCTACGCTTTTAGGGAACTCGCCGGCGCAAACACCCTTGCCGCGAGTGCTGAGTGCGGAACATCAGCAACCTACTGGCGGTGTTGCCTCCGGCAAGAAACCTTGTCGGAACTAGTCGCAGCACACTTACGTTGTTGAGCGGTCTCGAAACAAAGTAAGGGCGCAACTAGCCATGAGTTGGTTCCTCCACGCACAGGTTCTCCATACAAAGCATGGTCGTTCAAGGAAGATAACTTAAAAAATTTCAAAACTAATTGTGCTCAAACTTTGGCAACTTAGCTTTTCTGTCATCTGCGTCCCGGCAAAGCTATACTTCTTTGAACGACGGCTGGTCCACACCATTATCCTCTCCCTCCCCCTAGTGAACTTGTGGGCGAAGGAACCTTCTTTTTGAGAAAAATAAAGAAGAGAAAATAAAGATATGGAGCCTTAAGGCTCGTTATTGCTTACCGGGGGCAAGTGCTGCAGAAAGTGTCAGATAATACATGCGAAAAAAGAAAAAGGCATGAAATTTGACAAGATGTGCGTAGCATATGATCTTTATTCATGCACGGGATCTGCGCCGGGCTTTGTACAAAGGGTTACATGCAACAGCGGCAAGGCTTGTACAAAAGGTGGTTGCCGGAACAGCAGGTTCCGGCAACCGCGCCTTATGGGTAAAACTTACGAAGATGCTCTATGTTCCAGGAGTTGCTCACCGGAAAGCCATCTTCGGTCTCAAGGCGGACAGCACCAGGCCTAGTGACTCGTTTCACCCGATAAGGGCCTTCCCACTTCAGCGTCAACTTGTTGGAATTCTTGGCGGATTGAACGCGCCGAAGAACAAGGTCGCCTTCCTCGAGACTTCTGGCATTGAATTTGCGGCTATGGTAGCGACGCAAAGCTTGGTGGTAGCGAGCAGCTCGTACAGCAGCCTGAAGACGATCCTCCTCAAGGAGCAGCATGTCATCTTGCCGCAGCTGCTCTTGCTCAAGCTCATCATAAGCGAGCACTCGAGGCGATCCGTATACGAGTTCCATGGGGAGAACTGCCTCTGCTCTGTAGACAAGAGCAAAAGGTGTCTGGCCAATGGCTTGATTTGGCGTCGTCCTGATCGACCAAAGAACCACTGGCAGCTCCTCGATCCAATTCTTTCCACACTTGTGCAGCCTGTCAAAAGTTCCGGTCTTGAGCCCGCGCAGCACTTCAGCGTTCGCCCTCTCCGCTTGACCGTTGCTTCTCGGGTGAGCAGCGAAGCGAAGCGATCTTGGCGCCAAGATCTTGGGCGTCTTGCATGAAGGTGCGGCTCGTGAACTGTGTGCCATTGTCGGTGATGATCTGTTAGGGACTCGAAGCGGCAAACAATCGACTGAAGAACTTATTGCTGGTGTCTTGTCACTTTCTTCCTTGCATCCACTTCCGGCCACTTTGTGAACTTGTCGATCGCCGCGTACAAGTACTCAAAGCCCCGACAACTTCGGGGAAAGGGGCGAGGATGTCGAACCCCGGACCGAAAATGGCGGGATAAAGGGATCATCTGGAGAGCTTGAGCTGGTTGATGTATCTGCTTGGAGTGGAATTGGGCGCTTCACACTTGGTTACTTAGCGATTGCATCTGGAGGGCTTGTGGCCAAAAGAAACCTTGCGGAAGGCTTTGCGACAAGTGCTCTTGCGCCAATGTGATGACCACATATGCCTCCATGTATCTCCGCCAATAGCTGTTGTCCATCTTCAGGAAAGCACTTCAATTTCACTCGTTGAATCTTCTTACATGCAGGTATGTCATCGACAAACTGGTACATACTTGATTGTCGGGCTACTCTCTCCGCTTCTTCTTGCTCTTGGGAAGTTCTCTGTTTGAAGGAAATGGGCGATCTGTTGTGCCCATGCGGAGCCTGCGGCTCGACAACAAGGACTAAAGGCGCAAATGCTGCTGCGGGAACATCTGCTTCCACGGCAAGAATCTGTGATTCAGCCGGAGCTTGATGTTCCCCGGCAAGCTTGCCGGAGCAAAACTTGTCGGGGGCGTCTGCTTCAATGAAACAAACCCTAGGGCTCGTCGGAGCAGACTGCTCCTCAGCACTCTTGGCGTTGATCTTGGGGACCTTCTTGGCGGCGGCTTCGGGGAGCTCAGCCGGAAAGTAGTCACCGGAAACCAACTTCCTCTTCTTGCTCTGTCCAGTTGATGGTGTTACAGATGGTTGAGTTAGCTTGAGCACAAAGATCCCTGGTTCCACAGGCAACTTGAGTGCGGCGCATTTCGACAGGCCATCTGCAATGTCGTTTTGAGCTCTCGGAACATGTTCCATCTGCAGGCCGTCAAAATGCTCTTCCAACTTCCTCACTTCATCAATGTATGCTTCCATCAACGGACTCTGATAATCTTTGTTCACTTGGCGGACGACAAGCTGCGAGTCACCCCTGACAATAAGCTTTTTGATCCCAAGGTCTGCCGTGATTCTAAGTCTGGCAAGCAAGCCTTCATACTCTGCAGTATTGTTTGTCGCTTGCTCCTTGCGGAAATGCATCTGGACCACGTACTTGAGGTGCTCTCCGGTGGGTGCGACAAGTAACACGCCAGCACCGGCGCCTTGGAGCAAAAGGCACCATCAAAGTACATGGTCCATTCTTTGCTTGCTTCCTCGACGGGGATGCTCGTCTCCGGAGTTTCTTCATCAGGTGTTGGCGTCCACTCTGCTATGAGTTCTGCCAATGCTCGGCTCTGGATAGTTGAAGTACTCTCAAACTTGAGGCCAAAGCTTGACAGTTCCAGTGCCCACTCGACAATCCTGCCGGTTGCTACGGATTACGCAATATCCTCTTCAGCGGAAGCGGTGACAACTGTGATCTCATGTGCTTGAAAATAATGGCGCAGCTTCCTCGAGGCCATAAGGAGGCGAAAAGTAACTTTGCACACAGTCGTTGATCTAGCCCCTATGAAGGGTGACAAAATAAACTGGGCGCTGCACCATCTTCTTTTGTTTCTCTTCTTGTGGCTGCACAGATTTATCCTTGTCGGGGAAGCCCGCTGCTTGTTGCTGGACTCGGTTGCCGTGGTCGCTGGCTCATCATCCGCCTCCCTCTCCGCTACTAACGCAGCACTAACCACTTGATTGGTTGCCGCTAGATACAGCAGCAACTTCTCTTGTGGCTTAGGTGCGACAAGTATTGGAGTGGAGGACAGGTATCTCTTCAAGTCCTGTAGCGCAGCCTCCGCTTTCGGAGTCCATTTCATTGGACCTGCCTTTTTCAAAATTTTGAAAAATGGCAGGGTGCGCTCAGCCGACTTAGAGATGAACCTCTTGAGAGCAACAACACAGCCGGCAAACCTTAGCACATCCTTGGCGCTTTGGTGCTTGATCTGCTCAATGGCCTTGATCTTGTCGGGATTGGCTTGATCCCCTGAGATACAAAGAACCGAGAAGCTTGCGGAGGGACTCCAAACACGCACTTCTCGGGGTTCAACTTGAGATTGATCTTGCGCAGATTTGCGAAGGTCTCGTCCAAATCTTGGACCAAAGTTTCTTTGTCCTTGTTCTTGACCACTTTGTCATCCATGTAAGCTTCTACATTTCTGTGCAACTGTGGCTCAAAAGCATGACTAACTACTCTTGCAAATGTTGAACCATCATTCTTTAGTCCGAAAGGCATCCGTACAAAGCAGTACGTGCCACATGGAGTAATGAATGCGGTCTTCTCTTCATCCTCTTCTGCCATGAAGATCATTGATAACTATCCACGAGTATGCATCAAGAAATGAAAGCAAATCACATCCTGCCGTGGAGTCGACAATCTGGTCAATGCGCGGCAAGGGAAATGGATCTTTGGGGCAAGCTTTATTAACATCAGTGAAGTCAATACAAAGCCTCTACTTCTCGTTCGCCTTGCGCACGACTACTGGATTGGCTAACCACGTCGGATGGAGTACTCCTCGGACAAGGCCTGCTGCTTCCAACTTCTTGATCTCTTCTGCAATGAATTCTTGTCGCTCCCCTGCTTGTTTCCTTGCTCTCTGCTTGACGGGCCGCGCGTGAGGACAGATGGCAAGGTGGTGGTCAATTACTTTCCTGGGAACATCGGGGATGTCAGCCGGTTGCCAAGCAAACACATCAACATTCGCCCTTGAGAAAAACAGCGGCGCTTTCCTATTTAGGGTCAAGCGTGGCAGCGATGGTGAAGGTACCACCGTCACCGTCCTCCTTAATGCGACCACTTTCTTGGTCTCTGGTGAGGCTGTCTTTGCCTTCTTGCACTTGCGGTGGAGCTCGATGGTGCCTCCTCGGCGGTGGCGCAGCACTCGAAGAGGTGCGCTTGCGGAGTGGGCATCGAGCTACTCTTGGCGGACTTGGTCTTCTTCTTCCCGGGAGCTTCAGCGACAAGTGTCTTCTTGATCTGCTGCGGCTGCTGCTTCCAGGTAGATCTTGTCGGTCAGGATAAGGGCATCTTTCTTGTCGCCCGGGGCGAAATGGCGCTTATCGGACCGGGCATCTTGAGCACGTTGTAAGCATAATGAGAGGCTGCCATGAACTTGGCGAGTCTTTGGGCGGACCAAGTATCCCATTGTAGGGTAATGGGAAATCAGCACAGCGTCAAAGGTCGGAGATCAGATTCAAGCCGGCCCGCCATCAACCAAAGATCTTTGTGACCTTGAGGTTGTGGATAGTTGGTGAAACCAACATCGGCAAGCACCCGACCGCAATTATGCGATCAGGGTGGTCCTCAACATCAAAGATGATAGGCGTGCTGGACCACTTCAGAGGCTTGCACGATTCAACCGACGGTTCTGCTGCATTAACTTCCCGCACCCATTGTTTAAGCTGGCGGTGCGAGGTATGCAGAGAGGCACCACCGTCGATGCACAAAACCTCTGTCGCTTTCTGAAACTCCTGCTCGTCGGTCTCATCCTCATCCATCTCTTCATCTTCATCTTCGTCTTCGTCCTTGTCGCGGCCACGGGGAGGCCTGTCTCCTTGCCGCTGCTTAGCCTTGCCACGGCGCCCTCCCCGGGCGGGACGCTTCTTGCCGGATCCTCCTCCACCTTCTTGGGCCTTCTCCTTGTCGCGTCGCTCGTATTCAGCTTTCTGCAGTTCAACAAGCTGTTCAACTTTCTTGCAGGTCTGGAGATCATGGCCCTTGGTGCGGTGTATCTTGCAGTACTACTTGCCGGAGCCGTCCTGCTTGTCGGCGGCCACCACGGCCTCGCCGGAGTTAGTAGCTTTGGCCTTCTCGGCGCCACCTCCATTGCCGGACTGCTCGACAACTAGCACATCCTTAGCTTTCCTCTTTCTGTTGTTCCGCCTCCAGTTTTGCCTTGCCGGGCGGCCTCCTTGCCGAGATCCTTCGCTCTGCGTTCTCTCCGGGAGTTTCCTCCTCCTCGGCACGTCGCGCATTTGTCGGCCAGGCGTAGAGCTCGTGACATCTCTGATTTGCACATCGCCATCTCCTCCTCATCCTGCGATTACGCGACGTTCGATGGAACGCGTTGATAACATGGCGGGTGGACGTCCGGATGTTGCGCTGCACTGATCAATCTTTGAATGTACTTGCGCAGGGTTCTCCTTCCTTCCGGCGAGCGATGAAGATCGCTCTCACGCCATGGGGCTTGTGGCGCTTTGTGAAGGCGCCGACAAACTGATGGCACAGATCCGCCCATGAGGAAATGGAGTTGTTCGGCAAGTGCATGAGCCAAGATTTGACGTTGGGCTTGAGCACCAACGGGAAGTAGTTGGCGAGGATCTTCTCGTCGCGCCCCCCGGCAGCCTGCACCGTGATGGTGTAGATGCTGAGGAACTCCGACGGATGTATCCTGCCGTCGTACTTCTCGGGTACGTCTGGTTTGAAGTTCTTGGTACTGGGCCACTGGACCTGCCGCAGCTCACGAGTGAACGCAGGGCAACCTACCGCGTACGGCAAGTCGCCTGGTTCCCCTGGCGCATGCATATCAACAGTGGGCCCAGCGCGCTGGTCTGACTGACGCCGCGCTTCTCTTCGACGCTCGATGCGAGTACGAGCGTCTTCTTGTCGTCGTTCTTGGAGAACTTGGCGCTGATCGCGACGAGCTCGCGGGTCCGACGAAGCGGTGGAGTCGGTGTCGAGGTTAGCCTGGCGAGTCGGCGATCTTGGCCTTCGGGGCGGGGAGTGCACAGTGGTTGCACCCCCTCCGGTCTTGTCGCCACCGGCTTGCGCCTGTACGTCTTGCCGCGGCTTCGACGTGCTCGGTTGCCGGGGAGTGTCGCCGTTGGCGAAACCGATGAGGCTCTGGATGGTGATCCTCCAGTCGTCGATCTCGTCCGGCGCTGGAGGGTAGTCTAGGAGCAGTTGGGCTCGAGCCAACGCTTTTCTTCGGGTTTTTCGGCGGGGCGAACAACGCGAGGCGCGGATATGCTCAAACTCCTAACAGTGTTAGAAGGAGCAACATCTCGTCCGGGCGTCGGGTTTTCCTGCCAACATGTTGGCGTGTATGTTGGCCTTGAGCGTCCCGCGATCCACCAGCAGGCCTTGTTCTACTTGCTGAGCACGGTGCTAGGAGCACCATGGCGTTGTCGATCCCGCGCCTCCTGAGAGGGGCGCGGGGCATGCACGGACGCCGAAGTTTGTGGGGCCTTGTCCTTGGATCTGGTGACAATGTGAGTCCCCCCGTCGGCACCCGTCCCTCCGCCGGCGTCTACCCAACCGCCCGTTTGCTCCTGTGGCGGTGGGATCGACGCAGAAGGACCAACCACCTCCGAAGCCTTCTTCTTCGGTGGCATGTCGATGAAGATGATGATGTAGCGCGCGCGAACACCGGATCAGGTTCGCACAACCTCGACGCCCCCTACCTGGCGCGCCAAAGTTGTCGTGGGAAACGAGCACCTATGGGGCAGGACCCCTTCTCGGTCCGGCAGAGAGCGGAGGGCGCACAAGAGCGAGATCGAAGGCGTAAGCAGAGGATTTTACCCAGCTTCGGAGCTCTCCGGAGAGATAAAACTCCTACTGCTGCTTTGTGTTTGTAGGATCGAAAGTATGTCTAGAGGGGAGGTGATTAGACTACTTGACAATATAAAAATTCAGCCTTTTGATTAAGACAAGTTTTTGGCAAGTTCACAATGATGATCAAGTCAAGTATCACCCTACACATGCAATTCTAGAGTATAAGCAGCGGAAAGTAAATTGCACATGTAGTAAAGAGAGGTGGAGAAGAGCAAACGCAATTTGAAGACACGGAGATTTTTTCTCGTGGTTCCGATAGGTGGTGCTATTGTCAATCCACGTTGATGGAGACTTCAACCCACGGAGGGTAACGGCTGCGAGAGTCCACGGAGGGCTCCACCCACGAAGGGTCCACGAAGAAGCAACCTTGTCTATGCCATCATGGCATCGCCCACGGAGGACTAGCCTTACTGGGGTAGATCTTCACAAGTAGCGATCTCCTTGCCCTTACAAACTTCTTGGTTCAACTCCACATCTTGACGGAGGCTCCCAAGCGACACCTAACCAATCTAGGAGGCACCACCTCCAAAAGGTAATAGATGGTGTTGGTGATGATGAACTCCTTGCTCTTGTGCTTCAAATGATAATCTCCCCAACACTCAACTCTCCTCACTGATTTGGCTGTGGTGGAAGAAAGGATTGAGTGGAAAGCAACTTGGGAAGGCTAGAAATCAAGTTTCATATGGTGGGAGTGGAGCAACTTGATCTCAACACAAGGGTAGGTAGTTTTCTTCTCGAGAAATGTAAGGTAGGAGTGGTAGTTCTTTCGATGGCTCTCTCCACGAATGAAGAGGAAGTGGAGGGTATTTATAGCCTCCACAAAAATCCAACCTTACACACATTTGACCAATCTCGGTCAGACCGAAGTTGACAACTCGGTGAGACCGAAAGTTCAAATCTTGTGAACGTTGGGATTTTCGGTGGGACCGAAAATACAATCTCGGTGAGTCCGATTCTTCCAAATACTAGGGTTTGCCAATCTCGGTGGGACCGACTTTATCATCTCGGTGACACCGATTTGATGACAGAAGGTTACAGAAGCTTGGCAACACTAGTTTCGGTGAGACCGAGTTTGGAATCGGAAAATCCGAGATTTCTAGGGTTTGGCTATTTGGCTGAGGTGGTTCATCTCGGTGTGACTGAGTTTATGGAATCGGTGGGACCGAGATTACTTATGAGTGTATGTTGGAATGAAAGATTGCTGATAGTTTAGGAGATATATCACTAAGCACTTTGAGCAACCAGATCATTATCATAACCTCATCCCCTTTTAATAGTATTGGCTTTCCTATAGACTCAATGTGATCTTGGATCACTAAACCAAAAATGGAGTCTTGAGCTTTTGCCAATGCTTGCCTTAGCATTTTGAGGGGTCCACTTCTTCAGTCATTGCCATACCCATATCACTGAACTTTCTGAAATGATTCTCAAGAAACTATTAGTTCAATGATATATATGTTGTTATTAATTACCAAAACCACCCGGGGATTAGTTGCACTTTCAATCTCCCCCTTTTTGGTAATTGATGACAACATATAGATCAAAGCTTCGACAAATGATATAATCAATGAATAATATCGTCGCTTTGAGAAGTATGTGATAAGCAAGAGCTCCCCCTAAATTTGTGCATTATTTAAGATTTGCGTTTGAATGCAAATGCACAATCGATTAGGATCATGGGTCACTCTTCCATGTCACATACATCTTGGTGGAGCGCACAAAATGATAAGAATGAATAGCATGCACCCAATCACCAAGATATGAGTAAATGGTCATACAAGATATGAATAGCATATGATAAGCATTAAGCACACATTAAGGCATAGTACGACCAAGCACTCATCAAAGTAGAGCAAGCGTAGTATCAAACACACGGAATGTCTCAAAATCTCAAAAGTATCTCAAAAGACCGCAAATAAACGAAAGAGAAAAGCGCACTCTCTCTCTCGAAGTCCTATGATCTATACAATTTCTCCCCCTTTGGCAACAAGTTACCAAAAAGTTCGAAAGGTATAGAGCTAAACGTCACTAGGGACTCTGCTGGCGGCTCCTGTCTGGGTTGATGGAGTTGAGATGGCTGCATCTGCAAAGGCTTCAGCTGATGTCTGTGGAGCTGGAGGAGTGGTCACTGGAGCTGGAGCTGGAACTGATGGAGCTGTGGGAGGTGCTGAGGCTGTAGTCCTGGTGTCTGTCACTGGAATAGCAGCTGATCTGGGTCTTGTGGGAACCGGAGCAGGCTGTTCATAATCATCCTGGACTAGGTCATCCTGCATCTCACGCATGAGCTCTTCCTTCTCCTTCTTGGCTTCCTCGATATCTGCCTCAAGCTTGTTGACAGTGACTTGCACTTCAGTCAGCTTGACATCCAGAGCATGGAACTTGTCTTCAACAATCCTCTCAAGACTCTCCTGAGACTGCACAATGCTGGCCAGGCGTTGTTCAATCCTCTGGGTAGCTTCAAGGAGCTGCTCTCCAACACTCTTGGGTTTAGCTGCTGCTGCTGCTGCTTCCTTCTCAGCTTTAGCTTCAGACTTTGCATGACCTTCAACTGACGTTGGGTCCTCCTCATCCATCACAACTTCATTGTCCTCATGCTCAGGCTGCAGTGGCAAGTGTGGTCTTTCCAACAAGTAGGTGCCCATGCCAAACTTGGCATTGATAAGCATCTCTGAATGTCGGGGCAAATCCACATGACCTCTTCCGTCTCTTTGCAGGTCCTCTTGATAGTCTCAACTATCAAGTCCATCACCTTGAAAGGTGCCTTCGATCAAGTATATGCAGCATGTTGATAGAATAGCCTCTTATCATGCGATGATCTCGGACTTGGGCATCAAGGTATGCCTCAGAATTGTGTTGGTGGTAGGTAGACCTGCCTGGAGATGATACACTGAGCTGAGCTTCCAGATCTCTACATCCTTAGCTGGTACCTCATTGTACATGTTCTTCATAGACTCATGGTTTTTCTTGGGAATACCATAGACATCAACATCATCTTCTCTTGACCTTTGGAGCATTTAGCAGTGCTGCCCATTCTTCAACAAGAGAAGAGAATCTCGGCCTTCACCATCCATGTGATTTTACCATCCGGATAGAAATGAGCGTTGGCATAGAATTGCATGATCATCTCATCATTCCAATCATCAACCGACCAACGAACTCAGCAACACCACATGCAGTAAAGCTCTCATGCACATGTGGAAAGAAGTCTCGTGCTCTTCACTATCAATATATGCCCGATCAACATAGCGAGTGTACTGCAACAATGGGCTTCTTGTCCATAAGCAGCAGTCTCATAGAAATCCTGTTGCTCTCGGTGTGGAACCTTGGTCAACAGCAGTCCTTCTCCTCACAACATATGGATCAGCTTGTCTCCATAGCCCGAGGCCTTTATCCTTTCTTTCCTTCATGTTTTCAGCTCGAGGATGAGCATCATTGTGAATAGGCACTTTAAGCGGAGTTTCAGCAACAGTGTGCCTCATCATCCGACTCATTTGGTGGCACATTGTCTTTCTTCTTCTCTGAAGCTGGGATGTTCCTGACAGTTTTCTTGGGCTTGGCAGCAGGCTTGGCTTGAGCTGCCTTTGCTGGAGCAGATGGCTTAGACTTTGAAGGTGCTCCTGCCCTGATGGCATCACCCATCAACTTAGGCTTCTGAGGAGGCTGGGGTGCTTCCTCATCAGAATCATCATCAGCTGCTTCATCATGCACAATTCTCTTCCTCTTGGAAGTTTTCTTCACTTTGCTCGAAGTTTCCTCTTCCATGCTCAGCTTCTTGGCAACAGTGGACTTCTTCACTTTACTGGTGCCTTTCTTGGTTTGCTGCCCTTGATGCTCTTTGGAAACCACTTTCCTCTTTGGCTTAGAGGAGATCTCTTCCTCAGCTATGAAATCAGAATCTTCTTCATCAGAATTCTTCTTCTTCACGCCCTGGTGGCAGCAGGAGGCAAACCACTTGGTGTGCTCCTTTCACCATCATCTGAAAAGCTCTTGGCCTCGGGACTAGTGCCTGCCTCTGGAATCTCAGCAATTGGTGATTCGGACCTGTTACGGCTGTCACGGCATCGACATGGCTGACAACCCGTGAATAGATTAGGTGTAGGCGAGAATAGAAGAGTTATCACAAACTACGAAGATTTTGCAAAAGGAATGAGTTCAAATTTCAGTTTTAGGTTTTCACAGGAATGCATTTGGTCGGGCCAAGGCTAAAACTCGGTGAATCCGAAGTGTCTAACAGAACCATTCACACCACTTTCGGTTGGACCGAAATGGGTTTCGGTCTTGCCGAAAACACTAGGGTTTCACTAAATCCTCATTTCGGTCACACCGATTTGCACAACTCGGTTGGACCGAAAAGTGCAGTGCAATGGCCAGAGGCCAAATCGGTCATACCGAGAATGTAGACTCGGTCTCACCGAGATGTGTTCTATGAAACCTAACCCTAAAACTTTTACTCGAATTTCGTTCTAAGAACTAATCTGCTGGATAGGAAGATCTCAAACGTGGCAAGAAGCTAGGCAAACCAATCGTGCATAGAATCGGAGGTTGAAACACGAGAGGGATCGAAACTCACCCTAACTTGGTGGAGTTCCTCTGGCGCAACGGCCTTGGAGAATGTCCGCTTGACGGTGACGGAGACCAGCGCGGCGACAAAGGCATTTACGGAGACGATCCGAGACCACGGCGACGGCAAAGAAGGGTTTGGGGGCGGCGTTTTGAAGAAGGAATCAACGCGCTGCCCTCGAGATATATATACCCTTTTGTCGTCGGTGGGACCGAGTTGTAAAACTTCGGTGGCACCGAGATGGATAACGCAAGGCGTTACACACTTCGATCACTTGAAATTCACCTTCGGTTTCACCGAGGTGAAAACTCTAGATCAATCCAAGTGCTTTTGGTCTGTCCGAGTTTGAGTGGGTTGGTCCGACCGAAAATACTTAGAAGGTTTTGGAAGTTTAGTCTTTGACGGATCGGTGGCTCAGTGCTCCTCACTCGGTGTGTCCGAAAATGACTTGTTCAAAGTTTGTGATATAAGCATGAATAGAATTTGAGACAAGAAAGCATAGATAGCTAGGGAGGAACTTAGGCATTCTTGTCCATCCATTTGGTCAAAAGAAGATCCAAAAGACCAAAGCAACAAATGGATGTCCTCTAATGGATAAAATCATGCATCCAACATGCTCACACAATAAGATAGCAAATGAAATATGTGTCAAACATGCACAAACAGTAACACTAGCTACTATCACACAATTTGTCGATGACTAGGTCATCTTTATATGAGTATATTGACTTAGGAGTCAAATGAGAACATTTGATCATAGGTCATACTCATCGCTTAAGCACAAGTGGGGTTACCACTTACATAAAGCATTAATGTGTTCACATCATTTGAAGATGGTTTAGCTCAATTCTTTAGAGCAAATCTCCCCTAGATGTGAGAACCCCTTTAAAGGGTCAAACTAACCTTGGGTTGTCGTAGAAGACTTCATGTAGATGTTGAAGATGTGGATGCTCAATGTTGATGAAGATCATCAAGAGTTGGGAGCAATCCTTTGGATTCGGGCACTTTCAATACCTACATGGGTTAGTCCCACAAGGAACAAACAAGGATATCCATGGACATAGATTGAAGTATACAATAGATGATGTCCATGAAAGCAATGATTACCTTGTCCTTGATTTACCAACAAGAGGGTTTGTGACTCCATGAACTAGTGCAAGATGTGGAAGTTGATTGCACAAGTTCTTGCCAAAATGAATGTGAGTGAAGTATGTTGGTGGAGTCACCCTCAAGAACTCTCTAGTTCTTCTTCTTCGGATCCACATCATCTTGATGAGAATCCTTGGGGTTGTAGTTGAGCTTGACGAAGTAGAACTTGACGCTTCCTTGGGAACCCACTTGACCATGGCTTTAGGTGCTTCAATAAATGCATCAATCTCCTCTTGAAGCTTGTCCTTGCCTTTTAGCTTGTGGTCTTGTGGTGGAAGGTCATCTTGAGCTTGTTCCACATTGGAAGAAGTAGGATCATACTTCTCCTTTTGAGAAACAAACTTTGGAGTGGGATATTGACCTTCTTCCCATTTAACACCCTCGGCGTTGAACTTTCGCTCAAAACCAATTCCTTGATTCTTCCGATTGCCTTCCTTGCTTAAGTAACAATTTCCTCAAAGTTCTTGCTTCGGCAAGGCTCTTGTAGACACCTTTCTCTATAATCCCTTTCAATAAACTATTTTCTTGCTCAAGTGTAACTTGGCTTGAAACATTGTTAGTGGAATCAAGAGAATTACTAGAAGCAACAATATTGGATTTAGCATGGTTATTGTTACTACTAGATGAAGAATTTTTCTTATGCTTGTCATGCTTAGTTTTAATAGGTGGCAAGAAATTAGACAAGAGAAGTCGTTTGGCAAGATATGAACTCTTCTTTCGAAGATCGTCATTGATTGCTTTTAGAAACTCATGTTCTTGCTCTAGATTGAGCTTCTCGAAGCGTAGCTTCTCATGAGATCTTAGGAGCTCTCTATGATCTTCTTGAGTTGTTTCATGAGCTAACTTAAGAGTGTTTAGTTCTTTAGTTAGACGCTCAATCTCCTTCATAGCATTGTCATTCGACTCTTCTCGACTATAAAGACTACTAGCATGTTCATCATTACTAGGCTCACTAGATTTATCATGTAAAAGCTCATCTTCACCAAGCAAGTCATCCTCATCACTATCAAAGTCAATGAATTCAGGGGTGTGATACCTTGGGGCCTTTAGCCATGAAGCATCTTCCAATTCCTCATTTGGTGAATCAAATAAGTCATAGGAGTTGGAGTTGGAGGACACGAGAGCAAGACCGCAACACCTTCATCTCGGTCAGATTCGGAGTTGGAGTGATAGCTTCTTTCGGAGTGATTGTCGGAGTCGGAGCCGAGACCCATTCACCTACATGAGCTTGATGTTTTCTTCTTGTGTAGCTCCTTGATGACTTGTCTTTCCTTTCCGAATCCTTGCTTCTCCGAGAGGGTCTTCGCTCATAACGATCATCTCTACTCCTTCCGTGAACGCCGGATCCGATGCGCCAGTGTGTCCGCCAGCTTATTCGTACGTCGCTTGCCATGTCATGTGTTTATGCGTGTTGCACTTTGCCATGTCATCATTTGCATTTATCATGTCATCATGTGCATTTCATTTTGCATTCATGTTCGCCTCATGCATCCGAGCCTTTTCCCCGTTGTCCGCTTTTGCAATCCGGCGCCCTATGTCCTCCGGCGTCCCCTTCTTCTCTCTTGTGAGCGGTATTAAACTTTCTCGGAATGGCTCGAGGTTTGCTGCTTGCCTTGGTATAGCACCGTGAGACCGCTTCGTCAAGTTTCGTGCCATTTGGAGTTCGTTTGGTACTCCAACGGTTAACCGGTAACCGTGGAAGGCCTCTTTGTTTCCAGCCCAACACCCTTCCAAAGTGGCCCAAAGCCCAGCAAACTCCTCTCCATGCTCTCGGTCGTTCGATCACGATCGCGTGCAAAAAACCACACCTCATTTGGACTCTCCTAGCTCCTCTATGCCTATTTAAACACCTCCCATGGCCCAAATCCGGGTCCCAAACCTAGCTGTCCTCATCCTGCGGCCGGACACGTCCGGACCTGGCCGGACATGTCCGCCCCGTCGCCCAAATCAGCTGCGTCACCTGCCACCTGTCACAGCTGCGCCGCCGCCGTCCGCCGCCCGGGTTCGAACATGGGCTCATGCGAGCCCATTCGCTCTTCCTGCGTCTGGCCGCTTCGCTTCTTTGCCGCCACGCCGCCGGCTGCCGGGGAACTGGCCGCCGCTGCTTTCTCGGCCGTGACTCGAAGTCCGCCGGTGCCGCCAAGGTTCGCAGTTGCGGTCGCCGGGCCGCTGTCCTTCCGCCGAGACTGCCGAGCCTTTCGCTGGTTTTCCTCGCCCGTGGGCGCTGCCCGCTGACGACTTCCTGGCTCACAGGCCGCCATTTCACGCCCGCCGCTGCCGCCTCGAAGGCCGCTTAAGCGCCGCCCGCCCAGCGTTGGCGTCGCCCTTCGCCGCCGCGTGGCCGCCCGCCTTCAAGGCCATGAAGGCCTCAGCTGCTTGCCCTCACGGCCAAGGCCAGATCTCGACCATCGCCCGCTAACTCCGCGAGAGCCTGGGATCGACCACTGAGATCCACCTGGCCCCTGAACCAAACGCCCCCGCTTACTTCGATCTCCTCTTCCCGCACGCGTCGTGAATCCGTTGACTTTTCCTCGAGGTGAAAATCTGCTAAGTCCCCAGATTTCGTAATTTTCATGCATTTTCATCGCATCACATCTCCGCATCTGTAGCTCCGTTTTGGGCGTATAATATGTCAAATTGTTCGTCTCGACGAGTACATCATTTCATTCCATTGCATCATTTTCATTTGAGTTCATCTTGATGCCCGAAATGCTGTTGGAAGTAGGCTTCAGATCGTTAGTTCCAGAATCTTATCAGTTCGAGCTCTTTTGTCATTTTTGCCATGATTTATGTGTGCATCCTATGAGTATGAGCTCTACATGAATGTTGGACTTTGTCATGCCATCTTTCCAGGGGTGTTGACCATGTATTTTTGTGAGTTGTGTGCTGAGTGTATCAAGCTTGTTAAGTAGGGTAGTTGCTGTTACTGTTTTGCTAGGCAGATTCTGTTATATTTTGATGCCATGTTAACATGCTTCTACTAATCATTCTATGCATAATCTGGAGATGCTCTATAAACATGTTTTGATATACATGTCTTGCTCTATCCATTCATGCCCTTGGTTGCAAGTATAGCCTGCTGGAACATGTTCATTTCTTGCTCCAAAGTTGCTTGAAAATGTTTCCTGACAGATTGTTTGTATGAGATTCAATTTTCACGAGGTTGTTGTAGTTGATCCGTGTATGCTATGACCTTGCTCTTGCCATGCTTAGCTTCATAATCATGCCTTCTTACTGTTGGTTGCCTTGCCATGCCATGTATTGCTCTGTAGTGAGTGTTTCGAGCTCACTTAACATGCCTACTAATTGTTGTTCCTGCCATGTATAAATCTGTAATAAAACTTGCCATGTTTACATGGGTGCCATCATTTCTTAGAGTCCTTTTGGCTTATGGTCAGTAAGGGACTATTGATATATGCTTTGAGTAGAATCATGTCATGCCTTGCTTTGCTATTATAAGTTCCTGTAGCATGTTGTTTGCTTGCTCTAAACATGCCTTCCTGATGTTAATTCCTGCCATGTTAGTATTTTCACTAAGTCTGTGAACCTGATATTTTGAGCACTTTCTCCATGCTTGTTTGAACATGTTATGATGTGATTTAGCCGTAGCTCAGTGTTCCTCTATTGTTAAGCATCTCCTGTAGTTCGTTGCCATATGCTTTGTTTGCATGTTGGGGTGCTGTAGCATAGTTTCGTGTTGCGTGCTAAGTAGCATCGGGCTGTTAAACGCAGATTTGCGTCATTCTTGTTTTGCTTGTCATTTGCAAACCGTGCATCCGATTCCGGTGATCTTTATATCGATTTCAACCGAAATCATCCCATCTTTCCAGCGGCATACTTGGTTTGCCAAGTTGATGCCCGGTTCATCATTTTCCTTCCGGAGCATGCATATGCATTGCATATCACATCTCGCATCGCATGTCATGTATTGCATCATATTGCTTGTGCATTGTTCCTTGTTTGATTGTGGTTCCGTTGCTTGTGTTCTTGCTTTGGGTAGAGCCGGGAGACGAGTACGTGTACGAGGAGCCTGTTGAGACCGCCTACGAGGATGCAGCCTTCGACAACTCTGAGAACCTTGCAGGCAAGATGACCATACCCTCGAAATCACTACTATCTTTGCTATGCTAGTTTGCTCGCTTCTTTTGCTATGCCAATGCTACGATGCCTACCATTTGCTTGTCAGCCTCCCAAATTGCCATGTCAAACCCCTAACCTTTGACACCATTCCTAGCAAACCGTTGTTTGGCTATGTTACCGCTTTGCTCAAATTTCTCTTATAGCGTTGTTAGTTGCAGGTGAAGATGAAGTTTGTTCCTTGTTGAACATGGAGATGTTGTTCCTTGTTGGGACATGTTTACTTGTTGGGATATCACAATATCTCTTATATTTATTAATGCATCTATATACTTGGTAAAGGGTGGAAGGCTCGGCCTTATGCCTGGTGTTTTGTTCCACTTGCCGCTTCTAGTTTCCGTCATACCGTGTTATGTTCCCTGATTTTGCGCCCCTTACGCTGTCGGGTGATTTATGGGACCCCCTGACAGTTCGCTTTGAATAAAACTTGTCCAAAGAAGGCCCAACATTGCCTTTTACCATTTGCCTCACCACCACCTATCTTTTCCCTTGGGAGTCGCTCTCTCGAGGGTCATCTTTATTTTAGCCCCCCGGCCAAGCTTGTCTAAGTGTTGGTCCAACCGAGTAGATCTGGGGGCCCCTCGGGCAACTCGAGGTTTGGTTTTACTCAGTAGATGTCTCATCCGGTGTTGCCCGAGAACGAGATATGTGCAGCTCTATCGGGATTGTCGGCGATCAGGCGGCTTTGCTGGTCTTGTTTTACCATTGTCGAAATGTCTTGATGTACCGGATTCCGAGACTGATCGGAGTCTTCCGGTGAAGGTCTATTCTTCGATGATCGCGAGAGCTTGTCATGGGCTGTTGGGACACCTCGCAGGTATAAACTTTTGAGAGCCGTGCCCATGTTATGTGGCGATGGGAATTTGTTAATGTCCGGTTGTAGAAAACTGAAGTTGACCTTAATTAAAATACATCAACCGTGTGTTACCGTGATGGTCTCTTTCCCATGTAGTCCGGAAGTGAACACGTGTTGGAGTTATGCTTGACGAGGTTGCTATAGGATCACTTCTTGATCATACTTTTGTCGACCGTGCTTTGCCTTCTCTTCTCGCTCTCATTTGCGTATGTTAGCCTCCGTATATGCTAGTCGCTTGCTGCAGCTCCACCTCATGCCTTTACCTTACCCATAAGCTTAAATAGTCTTGATCTCGTGGGTGTGAGATTGCTGAGTCCTCGTGACTCACCAGATACTTCCAAAACCAGTTTGCAGGTGCCTATGTTACCGAGCAGGTGACGCAATCAAGCTCAAGGAGGAGCTCGATGAAGATCTTGCCCTTTGTGTTGTTTTGTTCTAGTTGATCAGGAGTGGAGCCCAGCTTGGGGTCGATCGGGACCTTTGTCGATTTGGGGTTCTTCTTTTATTTTGGTTCCGTAGTCGGACCTTGATTGTATCTGGATGATGTAATGCTTTATTCATGTAATTGTGTGAAGTGGCGATTGTAAGCCAACTATGTATCTTTCCTTATGTATTAAATGGATTGTGTGAAGATTACCTCACTTGCGACATTGCTTTCAATGCGTTATGCTCTAAGTCGTGCTTCGACGTGGGAGATATAGCCGCATCGAGGGCGCTAAGTTGGTAATCGAGCCTTCCCCGACCTTAGGAGCCCCAATCGCTGATCGCTTTTAGTGGCCGAGTTGTGTCTAGAAAAATGTTTTGAGTCATTTAGGATTATATATATCGGAGAGTTAGGAATTCTTTTTACTCCCAGTCCCTTCGACCTTCCGGTGAGGTATCCCGACGAGAGTTTTGACTCTTCTCTCTCAAATTTCACTAAAAAATTTTTTTAGGATCACGCTGGTATCTTAGAATCGTTCGATGGTTTTATGATGACAACATTGTCTTGGTGCCTCCGACATTTAGGGTTGTGGCGGGTCCCGGAGTTGAGCCCGAGGTGTTGTCGCCATAATTTTATCGCTGCAGTTCTGAATACCTGAGTTTAGTACCGACATCGAAAATCTCTTTATGCAGCTTGTTGGTGAGATAACCCCGCTAACTCAAAGATCGAGGTGAGTACGGAGTATTGCCATGACTCGTATAACGGATGCTTTTCAAGGTTGAGGTAGACGATTTCCAAGGTTTCTTGGTTATGTGTTGACGGATGGATACAAATGGATGTAGGGATTGTTAGTTTGTGTGAGATATTATTGCTCCCCAGTATCCCCAACACCAGATTGCATAACCGTAAAGTTTCGGAGTTTCATAGGTGGGAATTCAAGTAGCTCTTAGGATATCTTTCCGACGGATGTATGATATGAAATTGGGGTTCACGCCTAGTGGTCCGCCTATTCACGGTTGGTTTTACAGTTGGTCTCACAGGTCTTAAAGAGTCCTTGGCTATGCCGACTGGGACGCTTCAGATGTCATGTGCAATCGCCTTGTACATGATGGTGTTTGTCTGATTGAGCCCGTAGGCCCCACCACTAAAACTTCGATTTAAATCTCTATCATATGTTTGTTCCGCTTATTCTCGCAAGCCAATCCTTTGTTTTTGTTTTGAGTTGTGGTATTCGAGTTGCTTCAATGTCAAGTGTTGATTCCATACCTTTCTAAATGGTGTTCTCATACTCATGTGAAAACTAATCCTTCTCGATAATCGAAGATTGTCATGTCCACTCTTTCCAACCGTGTGCTTCTCTTCAAGTGGATCCCATCATTTTTCCCATCCGCAAGATCAAATCTAAGTTTTCTCAACGGTGTTTGTTTCATCCATCCCAAGTTGTCTTTGTTTTCCCGCCTCCCACCCTTTTTCTTCAAGGACACGATTTCTTAATCAAGTATCCATTTATTCATGTGAAGTCTCTTCATTCTTTTCAATCAATGTTCTTATCCGGTGATTTCCCATGAAGATGCTCAACAGCTTCAAGTTCATCATCCTTCATTGTTGTTTCTTCTCCGTGGATCCTTTCAAGCTTTCGATATTCATCATATTCCTTTCCTCATTTCAATGTCTTCTCATACCGTGCACCTCATTATCATTCTACTTCGCTATTTGTTATTCCGAGTGCTCAAGATATCTCAAGATTCGTGTTTCCACTCTGATTCGCTTCAAGCTCTTTCGAGATTGGTATCTCATTCAAGTCATTTAATTCAACCGTGCAACATCTTTCTTAAATCTTTTCAACGGTGTTCTTTTGAGTGGGCCCTAACCCACGTGTCTTTTCCTGTGATCTTACCCGACTCTTCTAATTATTCCGGAGTTATTCTTAAATTCTTTCCAAGTTTGACGAAGAATGAGTTATCATCACCAAATGTTTTTCCAAGATCTTTCAAATTTTTTTCATAGTTGGCTCAACCTCTTCGCTTTTGATTCTTCCGTGTGCCTCAATAATTCTTGGTGGTCATTC